>JAUIMM010000229.1:422500-630000 GCA_031769625.1 Taudactylus pleione | reverse complement strand
AGGTGTAAATGATGTGGGACGAGTATGCAGAGGTGTAAATGATGTGGGAAAGGTATGTAGTGGAGTAATGATGTGGGACAGGTATGCGGAGGTGTAACGATGTTGGAAAGGTATGTAGAGGTGTAATGATGTGGGACAGGTATGCAGAGGTGTAATGATGTGGGACAGGTATGCAGAGGTGTAAATGATGTGGGACAGGTATGCAGAGGTGTAAATGATGTGGGACAGGTATGCAGAGGTGTAAATGATGTGGGACAGGTATTTAGAGGAGGAATGATGTGGGACAGGTATGTGGAGGCGTAATGATTTGGGACAGGTATGTGGAGGTGTAATGATGTGGGACAGGTATGTGGAGGTGTTGTATTGATGGGAAAGTGTTTTTTGAACTTATAAAAAAAAAAAACACTGAAAAATAAATTTACAGACATTGGGGGTCATTCAGACCCGCTCGCAAGCGGGTCGATGGTACCGAACCGCGCATGCGCACGACGGAGGGAGCTCCGTCGTGCGCATGCGCGAGATCCGAATAACGACGGCCAAGCCGTCGTTATGGGTCTCGCACCAAAGGGGGCGTGCTGTCGATGTTGATTGACAGCACGCCCCCTTTGGTGGGCGTGCCGGGGGCATGGCTGCCAGACGGAGGCATTCCCATGGGAACGCCTATCGTCTGAAGCCGGCCCCACTGACATCAGTAGTGATGTCAGTGGGAGTGATTTTGGCTCTGATAGAGCCAAAATCACTCCAGGGCTTGCGGCAGCGAGACCCTACCGCAGGGTCTCCGTCGCAAGCCCGATGGTCGCGATGGTCTTGACCATCGCGACCATCATCATGGACGCTCGCTATAGCTGTGGGTGGTCACCCACAGATATGCGAGCTTCCAAGAGGCCGCTCCTTTTTCAAGTAGGAGGGCCCTGATTCAGAGCGAGCGTTCTGGTCAGAGCGTCCGGCTCTGAATCAGGCCCATTTTTCTGTACCCCAAAATACTGTTTAATTTGATGAGAAACACTTGCTGGCTATGATTTTTCCACCATTAATAAAAATTTTTAATAATCAACCATTTCACATCTTTTAAGAACCTCCAGTCATTTCCGTGTGGACACTAGCAGCCTACTATATGGTCCTGCTATCCCAAATGTCACACTTCTTTGGTGCAGAATGATTCTCTCACTTTTTCATGCCCTTCTCCCGCGTTGCAGTTTGCCCAAAAGTTGCCTAAAATGCACAAACAGGCATTTCTAATTGGATCTCACATTTCCTGGATGATTGCGTTCGTACGATAATACGAGTTCACTTTCACAAACTCGTACCTAACTGACTGGACTCCAAAGAGCTGTGACATAAGAGTCCAGCTATGTGTTCAAGAAACAAGAATCAACTTAAAGATTCGGAATACATGGCATCAAAGGGCCCCCCCACTGCTGTAGCATGAAGTAAAGGCATAATAAATGCAGTCATTAACTGAAACCATGGAACAGAGTGATTCCTCTGCCACAGGTAAATCAACAAGTCCATATAACTATGTATTGCTGTAAGAGAATGTGTGGATGTGATTCTGTGTACCTAGGCGTGTAAAGTTTGATATACATGTACACATCTGTGCAGGGGCATTCCTGAGGTAGCAGTATGTAGGGGTGGCAGAGGGAGGAGGTGGGGGGTTTCATTAAAATTAAAGTATTTGCTGTAGTTGGATCACATCAATGTAACATATCTTTACCTGCTCTCTGGCTGACCCTCCCAGTGTCAACTGGTCCAGCACGAGGCCTGTGTTAGAATGCTCTTTCAGAAAAGCATGGGGTGCTATATGGTGGCAAGCTAGCGAATGACCGTTTTCCCTCAGGCAGCACCAAGTAAACTAACAGCGCTGCCTGGACAGTATGGGAAACTAACTTGGTGATCTCATCCCTACACAAGTATTAAGCAACGTGTACTGCCTTGCTCAAGGAAACGGTCAATTAAAAACAGTGCAAACGCCTCTTATGTGACATCATACACTTTTGTCTGTACATTTGCGCCTGTTTATACGTATAATGCACAAAGCGAAAACGTGGCGACCGTCAGGAGAGCAAAATCTTGTGTGGGAGGAGATGGAAAGGTATGAGTGTATTAGATAGTTGCTGTGATGGCACTTACTTAAGGAGGAGTTTCAGATGACCCAGTAGGATGTACTTTCAGTTAACTCACTGTAGTGTAGGAAGGATCATTACTACTCCTCTAATTAGAGGTATGTGGTAACATTTGCTGCCCTTATGAGATAGAGGGCAGTTCAAAATCCCCTCAGGGTGAATAGCAGAGACATTTCTCATGGCACCGGATAAGCAGAAGGTGCTAAATTGTTATTAGGACAGTGAATATCTTTCTTTATGCAGGTTTTGATACCAGTGAAATACATTCAATGTGATGAATGATTTAATAGTTACTTATCCAATAATGGAACAGGTGACGGTTCATTAAAAGCATTCTGTAGTTTTAATAATTTTTTAGACTAACGCGTTTCGCGGGTCGCAGCACACTTCATCAGATCGGAAACATACTGGTTTTAAACAAGCATGATTTCACACCATTGCATTTAAATTCAAGCGGAGATACACGTGGAGAGTGCTTAGTGGTATGAAATTATGCCTTTTTTTTGTTTAGACACACAGGTATGACTTAAAAAGATTAATATTCTCAAGAGTCCTATCAAAATCAAAACCCAGATCTCAATCCAACTGAGCATCTGTGGCAACATTTAAAAATTGCTGTCCATCAACAGATAACCATTCCAACCTCACTAAGCTTGGGAAATTTTGTCAAGAAGAAGAAGGACCAAACTTCAATGTCTAAACATGATACACTGATACAGAATTGAATTCAAAGGGCAGCAAGTTTGACGCAGTGGTTTACATGACTGCCTCAAACACTGAGGCCTAGGGTTCGAGTCTAACCAAGACTGTGTGGAGTTTGTAAGTAATCCATGTGCTCGTGTGGGTTTCCTCCAACAATCCCAAAAAAATGATAGAGATAGAGATCCCCAAAGTGGTCCCGGCACTCGAATAACATTAATTGTGATGTGCTGGTGCCTTCCAAGGACATGGTAGGTCCATTCCAAACACAAATAGATTGGCGGCAGGGTGTGTGTGTGTGTGTGTGTGTGTGTGTGTGTGAGAGAGAAATATTATATATATATATATATATATATATATATATATATATATCATACACACATTTACATAACACACAAACATTTAAGTAACATATGTTATTTATGTATAGGTAAAATTAAAACCTAGATTATAAACCTATAGTATCAAAAACCACTGTCACCAGGAAGAGGAATAAATGTGAAATTCCCCATCGTCATCTTGTGGTGGAAATCAGACAATCCACTTGTTCATAGGTTGCTACAAGTTATATTTCTGAAAGGTGTTACAACAACCACCGAGAAACCATACAATTGTCAAACCGAATGCTTTGTAGACATGTTTAGAACCCATGCCACGTCACCTGGCATTAGGCAGGCGGGCACCACAAAGTGACAAGTAAAGTCTGGAAGGCTGCCTGGGCTGATTGATTTACAGCTTCACTATGGAAAAGACTAATCAAAACCGTTATATAAAGCATGCATAAGGGTGGACTTTCACTAAAATAACACATACCCATGCCATCCATTTTAAGATAAAGATTAAAATTGATGCTTAATATCACAGAACGTAGTTTGCAGGTACATGGTGCAGACACCACTAACTGCAACTGTGATCTCTGCTAAGTGGATGCCATCCGTTATCTGCACCCGCTGTCTCAGTCACCTCTCCAGCAGCAGCAGAGTCACTTTATGCAGCCGTAGGTAATTAATAAATGGATCTAACAACATGTAGAGCCCACAAGGAGAAAATTCTCATCATATAAATAAATGTGCAGTTAGCATTAGATGTTCCTAAATTTCCCGACTGCAACACAGATGGACTATATTCTAGGAAATTCTACTAAAGCCGCACTGGACGATAATGGTGAACGATAACGATATATCGATCAATGTGTATGCAGCAAACGACGGACGATGGGCGCTTTAGCGGGTCATTAAGTATATCGCCAGTCATCTGAACATGCAGCTCAATCTGGGGATATCCTTACGATGCCATGCTGCCGAATGCAGCATGGGTCCGCTCCCCCCCTTCTCCCCAGCCGCCGTCATCGGCAAGTGTGTGTGTGGGGGGGGGGGGATGAGAGCAAAGAACGTGCACAGTTCTCCCAGATTTTAAAAGGCATCATCGGACGATTATTCAAGTGATAAGCAGAACCGTATATACAATTTATGCTGACTGGCTGCTGCCAATATACAGGCAATTAATTGCTGTATATATGAAGAAAGAGAACAGAGAATATAATGCTCCCAGCATTTGAATAAACAAGTAAAATGGTCATAAATGTGGCTGTAGTGTAACCTGCTTCAAAGCAGAGGAAGGATTCATGGTTGAAACTAGGGGGCCGATTCCTGAGCTGGGTACAAACGGACTATATTGGATGCATACACACTTACCAATTGTCGGCTTGATGTGACGTCAAACTTTGCAGACATTTACAGGAGCTCGTCCAGTTGTGACCGCCAGTACACACAGCGCAATGTGCTGACAGCAGACATGATCTGTCTGAACAACGTCGTTTACAGACATATCATCTGTACATACTGGTCGACACACAGACTATATATCGGCTGTTCAATTGAATTGGCCAGGGTGTACCCAGCATAAGTGGGACGCAGAGTGGCTGTATTTGCAGGCAGTCATGAAAGCCTGGTTTACTTCCTTATGTGGGTTTCTATGGGGCTAATGCTACAATCCGTGCGGCTTCAAGCGGGAAACCACTCTACCTACTGTTTTTCCAGACTCAGCTGCAACCGTCATCATTAGCAGCCACAATTGCATCTGCTCCAAGCTAAGTGAAAAAGATCCACCTGGAACAGGTTTCCCTTCCACGTACACACGACTCAGAACGCCATGGAACTCAAACTACACGCCTACGGCACTCCCACAAAACAGAACAGCTGGTCACCTAGCTCCCACCCCGAAATGCCCAAGATCCTTCAGACTCAGAATAGGACGGAAACATGCAAACATTTGCATCTGTAGTTCTACATCTCGCCACTTGTGCACAAAGAGGTCTGTACCCCTCAGAATCAGCACCTAGAACATTATTTTCCTGCGCAAACTCTACTGCCAATGGAGGCCTGGTAACGTGTCCCAAATCCTGCAGCTGGAACCAAGCGAAGTGGAAGCTGCCCAGTCAGGTTACAGTCTCTGCAGGATTACTTCCTGTGTCGCTGAGGCCGGAAGCTGGCCACACACTCATTTACCAATATGCCATATAATAAACCAAATAGATTTCTTTTGGATTATTATAATGTGTCAATATCTTGCTGATGACACATGCCATGTGGGTGGGAAACAATGTTAAATATATATATAAAAAAAAATAATTTGCCATTCACTTCATCAGAAAATGGCTCAGTTATTTATTTATTTTTATTCGGTAGTGCAGTACCATTTTTTAGCCAGCAAGCGTCACTGCTGCAAATGTACAGTAAGCGACAGCTAAACCGCTTCATACTGAGCGATGGAAACCGTGATGTCTGCATGTGGTAAAATAGAACACTTTTACAAATTTGCTGACAACTTTTGAATGATGCAAAAACAATGCTAGAACTTGAAGTTCTAAAATATGGGGCTTATGAAAAGAGTTAGAATAAACTTTATTGGATTTGACCGATTCGTATTTAAAAAAAAAAAAAAAGGAGATGTTTTATACTCGCTAGGACAGAACGGCTGCATTGCATTTCTGCACTGACGCCTTTTGACGGGACAGGAGGCTGAGTGTTATATTTCAATCACCTAGTGAGTGGGCAGTTTGGGGAATAATAAGGCTTCTTGTAGCAGTTTTCCTTCAGCATTAAATACATGGCAAGATAGGGACAAGAGACTGACCATTACTATGCAAATTGTATTCCTAACCAAACAGAATTCGTCAAAAGAGATTTCCATCTTCGGGCCGCTCAACACATGGAGCAGTGATCTCCCCCCAAGAGATGTGATGTTTTAAGGAGATGACCTCTGATCAACGTGGTCTCTGGCTCTGTCTGCTATAAGCTATCTAGGCCTTATACGAGAACAGCTGCACTAGTGACAAGTTAAAACCGCATTTCATCTCAGCTGCATCTAATCCGGAGCCTGGGTACAAGAAGAAGAGCAAGTATCATGGACTGAACAATAGCATCTAGGCTGGGAGCAGATGCTTTTGCCCTTGTAGTTAGGTAAAAAAAAAAAAAAACACTTGCAAAAATCCCGGACTGTCGTGTCTGGTCACGGAACCTGCACAAATCCCAGCATATGATATGCTGCTCGCTGCAATTGTTCTCAATGCAAACTCATATGCTTCTCTGAAACACTAATGGAGATTTCTTTATTGAGGGAGCGCAGACATGTAATTCTATTGCAGGGCAGCGTCACTTACCATTTATAGTTTAACTACAATAGGAGATCTTAATGCTCTGGTGGTTTTACTTGATACAGGTAAAGTTACAATTACCACCTAAAAACTTACAAACTTCACCATTCTTGCATTAATATCGCTATGACAATTTTCAAACAAGCTTGATGTTAAGACCTTGGACATAGATCTATTTTATACATCTCAGTCACCGAAGACTGTGGGTCTGATAACAAAGGAAAATCGTATCAATGAATATGAAATACATTAAATTTTCTGCACATGAAATATACACAGATTTGCACGCACGCGAAGGAGAATGTGTCATTCATTTAACTATTTGCCCTGACCTTACCATCTATCGGGCACAGATTTACACACGTAAAGTTGCACTGACTGAGTTGCAAAGGGTCACTGACCAGGTAACTGCATTTCATACCATCTTTTTAAGAACTAAAAAAAAAAAAATACATGAAACCTGGGCTGAAACATTAACAATACAATACAAGATTTAGGCCATACTGTGTCCTCATTGGATTTTAATGCTGTGGGTATTTAATCAATATTCAAGTACCGTTTCATCAAATATGTTGCACACATGTGGTATACATCCCCTATAAAATAAATGTAAACCTTTTAGATCAACAGTATCAGTGTTGATGACTGGCTAATATATCATCCTCAATGCTATTTTAGAAAGTCTATTGCAGTCTATTTTAAATCCATTTATTTACACACACAGAAAAGCACAGCACTGCTGGGATACTAGGTCCGGTCAGGGTCTATAAGGGCTTAATGACAAAAAACAAACTTGCTGTTGACACAGTATGATGTTGCTCAGCTATACAGATCAGGTGTCGGCCACCAGTGTAGGTACCTTGCCCTAATAATATTAAAAAAACAAAAAACCTTGCTAAATTTTCCAATGTGATTATTGTCAAAAGGGCGACAAAACATCAATCTCCAATAGAGGGGCTTTTGCTCAATTAACTTTAGTTTTCCTTCTATAGTTCTATGAGGAAACTAGTTTTTTTTTTAGATACACTGTCCCCAGTCAAAGAAAAATAAAATATAAAACAATTAGAAGGTTTTATCCTATCCCAATAATTAGCTGTACTTTATATTTAATCTGACTATTTTGTTGTATTGTGTGTAATCTCCTGTAAAGGTTATTAAACATGGTGCTCTTTCTCTGGCTTTCTTCTGTACCGTTAAGCAAAGTAACTTTTAAATCAAAAAGTCAGAATTGTGCATTTTCATTTACTCTGGGACACAACATAGTTCTGTTGGGTTCTCTATATCAGACTCCATTTTGCACAAAAGTAGCAAAAGACAACTTAAATACACAACTCTGTAAATACCTGGCTGTAGCGCACAGAAGCAACCCAGAAATATAAAGCAAAGTTGCAAAAGGGCACATACAAATCAGTGCATCCTGAAGCTGGGAACTTATCATTTAAATTGAAACATTTAAAAACTCCAGGCTATGTTCATTCATATAATTACTTGTCATAATCCTACAATTAAAACCCAGTGCAAATAACTTGAACCTTTGCAAACAGGGCTAATAAATATCATGGCGTAATTTTATGCAGTAATTTTGAACAATGTGGAGCAAATATACCTACTCTTTAGAGATGGTGCAGCGGGCATCTCATCAGAACCTAAGGACTGGTTCTTAATAACTGCATCATTATGTGGATTCTGACACCGAACGCGTTTCGCCTAAAAATTAGTGTGAAAATAATGCCAGATACTTTTGCTACAATAGAATACATACTGTATATTACCAGGAAGTCCAGTTAACACTCATCCCTAACTATGCACCATGAGGAGATTTAAAAAAAAAAAAAAAAAGAATCCTTTGGCCTGGACACCTGTTAGCAGTAATTACTTGGGAAAACTGAGCAATAATGAAAAAAAATAAAAAACAGGTTGCAATTTGCTATTTGTCAATGTAAAGCAACCACATCTGCATTGCATTCAGAGCAAGTGTTTAATGTTAACAGGAACCCCGCCGCTTAAAGAATATGGCATAAGGAAAAAAAAAATCTAGCCTTCTGGTAAAATCGTACACCTCTACTGTAATAATAGAGTTGGAAAAGAAAAAAAAAGAAAGAAAAAGAGTATATTCTAATTATCCAAAGTAAACACAGGCAGGCTGGAGAAAAGCTGCGACATTCATATTAAAATGGGGGGCACCACTTTTGATCAATGCAATTCGTCCTTGGGCACAATGCCTTACCACACTAAACTCAGTCAACTGTTGCTCTTGCTTATATATTCATACTTCTTTAATAGCGTACTCAAAAAAAAATTCCAATTGGCTTTCTATACACCAGCGATTCTCACACATAATGCACTTTTTGAAGAAAGAAAAAAAAAAAAAATCAACACTGATATAAAAGGCTTTTTCGGTCCTTTTCACAGCGCTTTTTTTCCCCTCTCTCCTACGTCTGTTTGTTGTAATCTGCCTTCACATTCTCATTGCTACAGAACAAACAAGGGGGAGAGTGCTATCAAAAGGGGCTCAGTGTGTAATGGCTCCTCCAGAATTAATTTAGCTTCTCCAAATCCATTGAGTAACCGGGTCCCCCCCCCCTCTCCTGTTCTTCGCTCTTCTCAAATCATTTCGAGATGAGTTCAGCCCACTGCCTTTGTAATCCCAGCAAAAGCACTTAAAGCGCTCAGTAGGTGTTCATCACGACCATCTGGTCAAAAGCAAAACAAGCTGCTGATTCTGTCTTTCAATGGAATGAAGCAAGTGTGAATTAGCCTCTTCAATTAGCACGATTACAACCTGTCAAGTACATATTGTAAAGTGGGATTATTACAGTACTGGCCATTGCAATTATTCCACAAGAGTTTTTTTTTAAATTTTATTACACTTCTATGGTTTTGGATGGTCACCACTGGACATGATAGTCTTAAAGACAGTCATTTTAAGAATGTGGAATCAGAGGAATTACAAGAGTTACATTTCCACTTTAGCAGCTCTGCATCACATTGAGCTTTACTTCTCCAAAGACAAAACGCATTAAGGGATAATTTACACAAATGCATAGAAATGCATGAAACCGAAAGTGCGCTTTCAATGCATTTTAGTAATGCATTTTTATCAATACAATATATTGTACTGGTAGCACAGCATTATGATATTAGAAAATAATGGTTTAAACATATGTTACAGGACACCATCCATCATATTTTGAATGCGCTTTTCAGGCCTTACCAAACAGATTAACGCGCCAGCAAAAAATAACAATAGATCTTAAATTTACTGAACCATAAGGGTTGGTACCCAGCAAATCTATAGCATGCTACCGACTACTTTACTAATTATTGTTCATATCTGAAAATTATTTTGGACAGGTCCCTATTTTTCATTGCTGTTTTTTTCTTTTTTTTAATATGCATTTTTTTTCCCTTTATTTATGTACAATTAATTTTAGAGGGGACAAAAGTAAAAATAATATAAAAACAAAAAGGACATGCACTAAATGAGAAACAGATCAAAAAGTCAAAGCAGATTTTTTAAAATAATTTGGGTATAGGCAAAAATACTAAAAAATAATTAAAACTTTGCTCCTATATATACACGCACACTAATTTTTTTATATATATTTGAAAATGTTCATTAAACAATTTATTTTTACAGCAGACTCAAAATATGGAATGTAGAACATTAATAATATTTAATTAGTATTTAAACAGATACATTCAGAAACGTGACAATTTAATTGTCACAGTAACCTGAGAACTCTTGAACAAACAGACAGGTGTTCCAAAGAATGTTCATTAATAACTTTCTGTAAAACAGTCATGAAAAATAAACAAATTAAAAAATATTTAACTTAAAAAATAAATGAAATTGTTGTCTTCCTGGATTAGATGACTTGGGTTTATTGAAAACTGGTGTTATGCTGATTTTCCTAAATTTAATGACTAGGAGTTGGAGCTATAGTCAGTGTAGAACAACCTGAAAAAAATGTGTTGGCTACGTGAAATTGGAGTACACAACAAAAAAAAATGTCTTCACCACCAAAACCATGATAGTGATTTTTTTATATATATATAAGCATTAGTTTTATTGCAGTGTTTATGTGACCGGAATGTCATTTCCGGTCTTTGACACGCATACTCCATTGGCATGCACGCGTCACTTCCGGGTCCCCGTTGGACGCGGCGGACAGCATGGCCATGGATATGGAAACATGATTAAGGTGCGTTAAACAGGTGCATTCGATTGACCAACAGGTGTGATTCATTTGTGATGGTACATATGGGACAGACGTGCGTTGTGTCAGTTATGCCCCAGGAGGAAGGTGCCGGTGGGCGCCGAAACAGCTGTCGGGCTTCCTCTCACGATGCTGCTATATCGGTTCATGCTGTATGGTCACTGATAAGTACCCTTTTGGATATGCACTACCTAGCACTATTTGGCACTTTTAGTGAACTGATTTGATGTTGTTTCTGACGATTTTTTGATATGGAACTATAAAACATTTTTTTGCATTGAACAGTGGTGTGCTGGTGTACCATTTTTTGGTTTCTTTTCTATATGCATTACATGACCAAGCACCCAGCATTTTAAAATATTAGTTTGAGTGTGCAGGACTTGCAAAATATTCTATATATATATATATATATATATATATAAATGAGAAACTGTAACATGAAGTCAAAATAATAAATTTGGCAGATGATTGGTTTACAAAAAAAAAAAAAAAAAAAAAGGAGTTTGCTAACTTCAGGTTTTTTTTATTAATGACATCCCTTCTCTAGCAGTTTGATTACAGTATTCCTATATGCAGGGGTCTAGATAGTCAATTAGGAGAGAATGAAGAGGTTTTGTCTAATAGTAGATGCTCTCCATAGATAGAGAAGAATCAAATTGAAAACAGTAAATTTAATAAAAGCAAAGGAAGTTTTCCAAGCAACATAAATTGCAAAAGACCATTATATTCAATTTTACATTTACTTTGGCTGTTGTTTCAACCTTATCTGCAGGAGGGAAATTCAGCTATTTTCTGGATCTAATCAATATTTATAAGAAGAGCCTTAGTGAATTGATAGGTACAAAGTGCCTCGTACCTCAGTGATGTGAATGAATGAAAGGTTGAATACTGCGCCAATGCTCAAAATAGTGGATTCCATTTTAAGTATGGAGAGAGATGCACTTTATACAATGGCAGCATTCTCCACCCTTGTCTATGCTACAATATGTATTTATATATACATAACTGTACATTTTCAGGAGCAGGGCCCCTCCATTCTCTTGTATTCCTACCTGTCCTCATCTTGTCCACTGATGCAACCAGATCTAACAGTACATACTACATATTCTCTATACTGCCTGGTATTAGGTTTTATTTTAAGCAGCATTTATGCTCAAGCTTACAGGCTCTCTCAGGCTGGTATGCTTCCAGCATGTCCTCCTTTATTGCCTGTTCTGTCATGCACTAGTTATCTTATATGCTCTCTACTCCCCTTGAGTGGTGCTGCAGGTCAATGTGATGCCTTACAAGTTTGCATCTTAAACCCTTCAACTTTTGCGGTGTATGTGTGTGTGTGTATATATATATATATATATATATATATATATATATATCTCCAAAAATATACTGGTAGGTTAATTGGCTCCCGTCACAAATTAACCCCCGTGTGTATGTGTACATGTGGTAGGGAATATAGATTGTAAGCTCCACTGGGGCAGGGACTGATGTGAATGGCCAAATATTGTCTGTAAAGCGCTGCGGAATATGTGTACTGGTAATATATATATATATATATATATATATAACAACCCAAAATACTCGGCACTAGCACCTATAGAAAAGTAATAAGGAGGTGCCTTCCCAGTATTGAATATCCAGATACACAGCAGCAGCGGGCGGCACTCAATTGTAAAGTCAAAAACGACACGGACACACCGTGAATCCAGTCAACGTTTCAATTCTTTTAAAGAATTTTCATCAGGACATGTCTATATATATATATATATATATAGATATATATAGATATATATATATATATATATACATACACACACACACACACACAATATAGATAGTCACAGTATAGTCAGATAGACAAATAGACGGACAGGCAGATAAAGCAGATATTGAAAGGGTGCAAGAGACAAGTAGGCAGAAGATTGCTGGCTATATTTGTTGCTGTTTTCCAATGTATATTTTACTATACAAACAGATCAGTGCCAAGAGATGGTTGCACACAATAGTGGGGAGCGAGAAGACATTTATGGAATATTAATTCTAGCTTTTAATAATTGATGTAGTCATTTTGAATCTTTCTGCATAGAATACCATGTGTGAGTAGATTGCATTAACACTGCTTAAACATTTCAACTTGTCAGAATGGCCAACTCCATCTTTTATATATTTGCAGTATTTCTCCCTCGAAACAGTAATAATGGCAAAATAAATATGTGCCTCTATTTTATAATCACTAAACATTAATGAATATTTTATATCTTTTTAAATCTCATTGTTTAATTTAAAAGGGTGGAATTAAGTCTCCTTCCAGCAATGTGCCAATTATCTCCAGATCAAACAATAACCCGGCCATTATACTAGGTTCTGTTTATATTTCAGAAGCTAATTTGGAGTTGTAGAATGGCCTGGTGGTGGTGTACGTGAAGAATGATGCCCGATGTTGCCCCCTAGTGGGTGAAATCAGTATTGCATACAAAAAAAATTCTAATCATAATTCGTAAATTAAAACAAAAAAATTGTGATAATACTATATAAAGGGTTTGTGACAAAATGTAAAAAAAAAAAAAACAGTCCTCAATTTTGCAGCCTTAATTAGGTACAGTAACTAAGTATTTTTTTTTATCTGATGTACTGAAGAATAGTCTCACATATAATACAACATAGGTGTCTTACAACCCTCAAAGGCTGGTGCACACTAGGTTTAAAACAGTGCTGCGTCCTGCATTTCTTCCAATATGTGAAGATTCACAAGGGAAAGCCAGCAACTAGGAATCACTGTGCCTTATTAAGAGATGTACGCAAACCCGATGGTTTACGCACATTTTGTTGGTGTGAGATATGCCCGTGCAAATACTGCACTGCACACATGCAGATCTTGTCCTGCTAGTTCACTTGCAGTGTCCCCTAAGCCGCAGCATGACTGACATGCTGAGGCCACTTGGGGGCAGGGGCCTGGGCAGCAATTGACAGTGTTCTTGAAAACGGGGGTGTTGCGGCCCTACTGAGGCCAATGTCTGAGCCTTCCCATGTAGCTTCACTGTCCCCAGCAGCGTGATAACACCAGCCACAGTGAGTATCCATGGGGCTAATCAGATGACCGATGTTCACTCAGGGTGATCCAATACTGACTCTTTGGTCGCAGCCCTTGGATCTGCGATGCCGACAGTAGGTGTCTTTTTACACGCCTCCTGCAGCAGTAGCAAATGATTCACAGCCGCAGCGTACAAGGACGCAGCGGCTGTGCAATTGCGTTCATCTCTGACTTAGGGCCTGATTCAGACCCGCGAGCGCTGAGCGCTCGCAAGTGGGTCGATGGTGGCTCCGTCGTGCGCATGTGCGAGACCCGAGTAACTTCTCACACCAAAGGGGGCGTGCTTTCGATAGTGATTGACAACACGCCCCCTTTGGTGGGCATACCGTCTGGGACCGGCCCCACTGACATCACTAGTGAGGTCAGTGGGAGTGCTTTTGGCTATGCGAGCGGCCAAGAGGCCGCTCCAAAAAGGAGAAGGGACGGCCCTGATTCAGAGTGAGCGCTCTGTCAGAGCGTCCGGCTCTGAATCAGGACCTTAGGCCCCGATCCCTATATGGTTGTGAAAATAGAAAACTTTACTACCTGCAGCATACGTATGTACAGATCTAAAGGAAGAAGGGGAAAACCTCAACCAGCACAGGCCCAAAGCACCACCTTTGAATGTATCCACCTCCATTCTGCCTTTGTCTGGTAGATTCATTGTGCACTTCCTTAACTTTAGCCTTATTTTAGTTTGGCTGCCTTCTAGACAGAAAACAGAAGGAGCTTTCTCAGACATACCCAGAGGGATCACTGAATGCTGCTAGGATAAATCATTGTCTAACCACACAAGCTACCGTGTTAGTGTGGGATGAACAAAAATGCATTATGCAATATGATTTGTTACCAAAGGTGTCATTCCCTATGGCTAATAACAGTAACATTCCATTCACTGTAGCGTCTAAACCGAACTTAAATAGAAAGCTACATTGGTGTCAAATTAGGATTTGTCTAGCCCAGGGCTTCTTAAATCTGTTTTGTATCTCAAGGCTAATTTAATAGCTTCTAAATGCCATTCAATTACAAAATAAATAGCTTTAACTTTCTGTCTCTCTTTGCTTTTTATCCATGTCTTTATAGCATCAGTCAGTTTGGTCTATCTGGTGACACTAAAGCTACGTACACACCATAAGGAATCAGTATGATATACTGCCGGCCCATATGGTTCAACTCCCGGCAGCCCGACACAGGTGGAAATCCTGAACGTTGGAAGGTAAGTATAAACTAACCTATTCTGCCCCCTAACCCTCCCTTAGGGGTGCCTAACCCTAACCTCCCCCCCAAGTGCCTAACCCTAACCGCCCCTTCCCCGCTGCCTAAATTTAAGTCCCCCGGGGGGGGGGTGCCTAACCCTAACCCCCCCTTCCACTAGCCTGACCCTAACGTCCCGTGGAGGTGCCTAACCCTAAGTCCCCGCCAGGAGCCCTAAACCTAACCCTCCCCCCATCCCAGGGACTGTCCGTGCCCGGCATCCCTTTGATCGGGATGATGGGCGCCGGTCTCCCAGCGTAGGTAAAATAACAGGCGTCGAGATTTTGCCGCCTGTCATTTAACCCATGCCGGAATTAAGCAGTCGGGAAGCCGGCAGTCGGCATTGCGTCCGCCGGCTTCCTGACTGTTCCCCCACCAGACAGATAAGAGGAACGATTCACATTTTTTTTTTCCTGATAGATCACACAATACTATGGACATCCAATGTCCTGTACAGATACAACACAATTATCATTGCTATCTGAACAATAAATCATTGAGCTGCCATTTTTAAATGCACTTTGTCAGCTAGATCGCGCACACGCTGCAATTGTGGCAAGATATCGGTTAATTGGGACACAGAGTGTCGTGCAGCACTTATGATGTCGAGAGCCTATATAAAACTTGGCTTGTGAACAACGATTGGCCCGGTTGCTGTCTACACATTGTGCAAAAATCAGAGTGACCAACCAACAATTGGCTTATTTGCACAATTATCGCACAGTGTGTACCTAGCTAAAGTGGCACTCTGGATACAATCCTTATCCTAATCTTAGCAATCGTAAGCAGCGCATTCTCATATCTCAGAGAGAGAGAAAAAAAAACTTGGATTCTTTACCTAAAAACATAGCTAAGAGGAGCACTGAATGAACCTAGAAAGAAAATGCAGTATTTAGATGTACATCTAGCTTTATTGCGCGTTAAAAAGCCCTTCTAGTCGCGCCACATCGTGACCCGATTCGGTAGCCCCAAGCAACTTTTTTCCCTTCAAATGGGTCTTATGCGCAAAGTGATGTGAATAGGACACACAAGCAGCTTTAGCTGACTATAATGATATGCAGCATGCCTATAATCTGTATGCGACCCCGGGTGCATCTGCATGCGGAATGCTACATTACAGTGTTATAGTCGCTGACTAACGCATTTCGCATGCAGATACACCCGCAGTTGCACACAGAACATAGGCATGCTGCATGTCATTTTAATCAGCAGAAGCCGCTTGTGTGTCCTATTTGCACTGCCCTGCATATAAGACGTATTTGAAGGGAAGACACACAAAAAGACGATCAACACTAGAGAGTCACATGGTGCTCACACGTTGTGTGGAACGCGACTTGTAGCGCGCAAAGGATAGTTGCATGTGGACACATCTGTATTTAGTAAAAGCTGCAAGAGAGTATGTATAAGGCCATAATCAAAGTCATGGGTAGATGGAAGACTTCTGTAACCAAGATATGTTTTATGCCAACTCATTGACAGTATACAGTTGGTAGCTCCCAATCACATTTTACAGGATTATTTTCTACAAGTCCGCCAACATATCATACAAGGTGTCATTACAAGGAAGTAGACTGTACACTAGTAGTTCAACCATGGGTGTCAAATTCGGTTCACAGATAATATTTACGTTTTAGGACAAAAATAAAAACGGCAACATGTGTGGTCTCAATAAAAGAGCGGAAGGGGCCAGAGCCAGTTTCCATTCCTCCTATTTGCATACGTGTCACCGGTACTAGCCAGGAGCTGGCAGCTATTAAAACTAGGCAGGGTATTTCACCAGTTTATGTCCGAATCAAATCGTTGGAACTTTAATTCCTAAAAGCAGTTACACTTTTAAAAAGCATTAGAGGCACATTTAAAAGCAGCAGGGGGTGCCTAACTCTATCTGCTCGTATGTACACAGTTACTTTCATGAATGCGGGAGACCGATGAGAACTCTGGCGATAAGTGGCTGCGATACTTTTAATAATTTATCCAGACTGCTTTATTGAATTTGCAGTGATTGTTATTATTGCTGTACGAGCCCATCTGCTGACCGCACACACCGCTTACCTCCTGTATTGTGCAGCTCCCAGAGAATTTCAGGTTGTATTCCTTCTGGACCTCCCGGTGGGTGATGATCAGCGTGTAGTTCTGGTTTAATGACTCCTGTTGAGAGCTGTGGGAACGGAAGTAGAGACAGTAAGTCAGCAAAGGCATGTAGCAGCATGTTTCATCAGAACCATGATCCCTCTGGGACAGCCAGGGCTGCACACAGGCAAGTCTAGGCACAGAGCTGCTACAGTACTGACCAAATATAGACACCGTGTCCTGTGAGCCTGCTACTTTCACAGACACATAGATAACACTCACATAATTATTAGGTCTAATTTGTTAAACACGTACATACAGCATTGCCACAGGGACCTGGTCCAAACAAAGCCACCTACCCAGTACTAGAACACGTCACCATAGATATGAAGAGGAACCTAGCCAGTTATGTTACTGGAAAATAAAGCACACACCACAATATTGGCACAGTATAATTAGGTTTCCTCATACAAATAAATATATATATATATATATATATATATATATATATATACACACACACACACATATACAGTCAGGTCCATAAATATTGGGACATTGACAGAATTTTCAGATTTTGACCTCTATTCACCACCACAATGGTTTTGAAATGAAACTAACAAGATGTGCTTTAACTGCAGACTTTCAGATTTCATTTGAGGGTAATTACATCCAAATCGGGTGAACAATGTAGGAATTACAACAGTTTCAATATGTGCCTCCCACTTTTTAAGGGGCCAAAAGTAATGGGACTATCAACTCAAAAGCTATTTCATGGACAGGTGTGGGCTATTCCCTCATTATTTCATTATCAATTAAGCAGGTAAAAGGTCTGAAGTTGATTCTAGGTGTGATATTTGCATTTGGAATCAGTTGCTGTCAACTCTCAATATGAGATCCAAAGAGCTGTCACTATCAGTGAAGCAAGCCATCATTAGGCTGAAAAATCAAAACAAACCCATCAGAGAGATAGCAAAAACATTAGGTGTGGCCAAATCAACTGTTTGGAACATTCTTAAAAAGAAAGAACGCACCGGAGAGCTCAGCAACACCAAAAGACCCAGAAGACCACTGAAAACAACTGTGGTGGATGACAGAAGAATTATTTCCCTGGTGAAGAAAAACCCCTTCACAACAGTTGGCCAAATCAAGAACACTCTCCAGGAGGTAGGTATATATGTGTCAAAGTCAACAATCAAGAGAAGACTTCACAAGGGTGAATAAAGAGGGTTCACCACAAGATGCAAACCATTGGTGAGCCACAAAAACAGGAAGACCAGATTAGAGTTTGCCAAACAACATCTAAAAAAGCCATTACAGTTCTGGAACAACATCCTATTGACAGATGAGACAAAGATCAACTTGTACCAGAGTGATGGGAAGAGAAGAGAAGGAAAGGAACTGCTCATGATCCAAAACATACCACCTCATCAGTGAAGCATGGTGGTGGTAGTGTCATGGCGTGGGCATGTATGGCTGCCAATGGAACTGGTTCCCTTGTATTTATTGATGATGTGACTGTTGACAAAAGCAGCAGAATTAATTCTGAAGTATTTCGGGCAATATTATATGCTCATATTCAGTCAAATGCTTCAGAACTCATTGGACAGCGCTTCACAGTGCAGATGGACAATGACCCGAAGCATACTGCAGAAGCAACCAAAAAGTTTTTTAAGGTTAAAAAGTGGAATGTTATGCAATGGCCAAGTCAATCCCCTGACCTGAATCCGATTGAGCATGCATTTCACTTGATGAAGACAAAACTGAAGGGAAAAGGCCTCAAGAAGAAGCAGGAACTGAAGACATTTGCAGTAGAGGCCTGGCAGAGCATCACCAGGGATGAAACCCAGTGTCTGGTGCTGTCTATGCGTTCCAGACTTCAGGCTATAATTGCCTGCAAAGGATTTGCAACAAAGTATTAAAAAGTGAAAGTTAGATTTAGGATTGTTTAGTTTGTCCCATTACTTTTGGCCCCTTAAAAAGTGGGAGGAACATATAGAAACCGTTGTAATTCCTACACCGTTCACCTGATTTGGATGTAATTACCCTCAAATTAAATCTGACAGTCTGCAGTTAAAGCACATCTTGTTTGTTTCATTTTAAAGCCATTGTGGTGGTGAATAGAGGCCAAAATATGAAAATTCTGTCAATGTCCCAATATTTATGGACCTGACTGTATATAAATACAAGAGCTAGCACTCCACATCAACCAAAGTACTTGCCCGGGTGCACTCTATAGTTTGTGACTACTTAAATAGAGAAGGAATGGCAGCGGCACTCCCAGGACCTCTAATGCAAAGAATCACACCACACTGGGATAGTTCAGTCCAACGTTTCAGTCAGAAGACTTTTATCAAGAACACAACGTGAAAACATGAAGTACATACCTTTATAGAGCACATGTGATTGTGTAATGAGAAGCGTGTTCATCTCTCCGGGCGCCGAGTGACTGACGTCATCAGCATGCGACCCGCGAGAGGACGGAGCTGCCCTGACGTCAGGTTTGTGATGCTGATATCCTGATGCTATCACCCGGGTAACCAACAGAGAGGGGGGATGGTGAAGAAAGTGAAAGTACCTGCATAATCAATAAACATATGTAACCATGAATGATTGTGCGTACAGTCATAGTATCAATAATATAGTAAATGCATCGTGTGAGCATTAATGAATGTGTGAAAGTGATGAGTGAAACACAACATGAGGTAAAAACATGAACATACAACATATACATATAGAACACGAAAAAATACATAAATAATTATGCACAAAAACAAATATCAATGGACTGCCTGGGAAAAATTATATGATTTAAGATAATGGTTGCAAACATGAAGATAAAGGCTGGGCATAAAAGAATGAGTAAGCTCACGTGTTTACAAGGTACAGAACAAATAAACGATGGGGCTTCTCACAATGAGGTTATCCCATTCTGGGTGGCAATAACAACAGACCACATCAACAGAATAAAAGATAACCTAATAATTAATGCACAAGTGATGCAGAAATAAAGAGAGAGAATGAATAAAAGGACAACCTGTACATATACAAAATAATTATTATAATAATCGAACCCTAAAGGAGGGCAAAAAATCTCATCGATCGACACCAATAATCCATTGTTTCATATATGTTGAAATGAATATATGAGCTGACCATCATAGCTCACTATATTAGTACCAAAAAATAAATATATATATAAAAATATAAATATATATAAGGCCTTAGGGTTCAATTATAATAATAATTTTATTTGTTCTGTACCTTGTAAACACGTGAGCTTACTCATTCTTTTATGCCCAGCCTTTATCTTCATGTTTGCAACCATTATCTTAAATCATATAATTTTTCCCAGGCAGTCCATTGATATTTGTTTATGCGCATAATTATTTATGTATTTTTTCGTGTTCTATATGTTTATGTTGTATGTTCATGTTTTTACCTCATGTTGTGTTTCACTCATCACTTTCACACATTCATTAATGCTCACACGATGCATTTACTATATTATTGATACTATGACTGTACGCACAATCATTCATGGTTACATATGTTTATTCATTATGCAGGTACTTTCACTTTCTTCACCATCCCCCCTCTCTGTTGGTTACCTGGGTGATAGCGTCAGGATATCAGCATCACAAACCTGACGTCAGGGCAGGTCCGTCCTCTCGCGGGTCGCATGCTGATGACCTCAGTCACTCGGCGCCCGAAGAGATGAACACGCTTCTCATTACACAATCACATGTGTTCTATAAAGGTATGTACTTCATGTTTTCACGTTGTGTTCTTGATAAAAGTCTTCTGACTGAAACGTTGGACTGAACTATCCCAGTGTGGTGTGATTCTTTGCATTAGAGGTCGTGAGTGTGTGTGTGTGTGTGTGTGTGTGTGTGTGTGTCCGGTGTTGCCCGGGTTTAAATCTTCAAGTTATTAAGTTTTATTATGTGAGATCATCCAAATCCATCGAGTGGAAGGCCCAGAAGAGGCTCCCTGGGTCAAAGTTCTGACTGGTGCATTCTGCCGTGAGGTCCGACCGCGACCCCAAACACTAATTAGGCATCCCAGACCAATTGCCACTCCTCTGAAGTTTTCATCCAAATTTATCCAGTGGGAAGCCCAGAACAGGCTCCCCAAGTCAAAGTTCTGCCCAGCAAACAGCAACGGGAAGTCCAACCGGGATCCATAACCATCCTAAAACCTGACTAGGATCCAACTGTACCACTTCACGTTGGTTTCATCCTAATCGGTAGAGGGGTGTCCGAAAGCCGAACCGGACAAACAAACAGATATATAATATGAGCTTATAGTCAACATTGTGGGCTGGAGGAACCTATTTTGTCTATTTGTGAGACCTCTCCCAATAGATGACAATGGGCAGATATTTTGTACTAAGCTATCTCCATCATCCACGTTCCCAGCTCTTTATTAATCTATTTTCATAGTTGCTCTAATTAACTGTAGAACAAGCAACTCTGCTTAATTGTCAGCGATACAAACTAGAACTTAAGCGAATGCAGCCATAACGTCCACAATGAGGAGCAACACACTAACATGGTTAGAAATGGGATGGTTACAAAATCAAAATAGATCTTCAAGTACTCTTGATAATAATTGTATGTACCCATTCCGACCGACCCTGCAGCATGTATTACCATATGCAGGTGTGGTCATCACACTAGTCCCCCATCATCAATGGAATGGATAATTAAAGTCATTGCGCGAGAAAGCAGGTCCACCGTGAAACGCGTTGTAGAATTATCCAAGTTAGAACAAACAGTTTTTAATTTTAGCTTATGCTTTAGTTTTGCCACTTTTAATCTGTGTTTTATACTACACCGTCTCATATTGTTTTTCTAAAATTGTTTTATGAACTGGAACCAAGAAGTAAATCATCTATGTTTGTCATTAAGTCCTCTCTCATCATGTAGGAGCCCTTGCAAGCTGTGCAAAGCCCCATTTGGGCCTTCAACTCCACAAAACGGGGCTTCAATGCACAGACACAGACGACTGCACATGCTCAGAAAAGCAGTAACCTTTGGAGGATATAGGTTCAACATCATCCCCTTCACCTCCAGGTCTCGTAGATCTGCTGCAATGGCCATAGTTCCACCACTGGCACTGGCCTATTCCCTGTTGCACATTAAATGTCATCTGCTGTACATAAACATTCAATTTTTGGTGCTGAACCAATGCTTATAAACAATTGCTAGAAACCAGTGACATCCATGATGGGCCTGAATGAAAGCCCAGGTTCCTGTGAACTCATTGGTTGTGTTATAATGATCATGAGTGCAGTCCACAACATGGCTGCCTCCTGTCTGTGCAGACAACTACACTAACATTCAGCGTCTTCCTTGTAACATTTAAAAAGCATTTTCGGCTTAAAGAGGAGTTCACATGCTCTAAATTTCCTAACATTTACTGGAGACGGTGCAATGCCTCACACGCAACACTTCCCTGTGGTGGGTTTTTTTTTTTTTTTGTCCTTTTTACTTTTATTTTTATTTTAGCGCCTTTGGGATTTTAAATTAAACACTGCTAAAGCCGTCAATTAAATTTTCAGTTTTTAAGCTTGCAGATTTATACTGGCTCATGCCAGCCACGAAACACATTTACAGTAATTACAGCTTATTTACATTAACACAAAATAAGAAATCAATATGTAGATGTAATGTTTGTTCTAGCTAATGCGCAAGGAGATTTCACATTTGCCGCAAACAGCCGTCACTTAAAAACCTGGAAAGTATGCAAATCTCCAGAGCCTGTGTGCAGCGGAATCACGCCAACCACCGTCTCGAGATGGAAAGCAAATACGGAGCACTAATCTCAGCGGTGGCCTGCGACACAGACTATGACTTAAATTATACTGCAACAATTCAAAGGGAAGCTCTTTGCTTTAGATAAAATTTATGCATCGAATACAACCATTCTGATACACAGAAGGAGTTCCAATAGGATAACAAATACTCTGTGCCACAGTTTAAAAGAAATATGTAGGGGGAGGGGTCTTGCCTTTAAAATGTTTGATTTGTTTGCCTTTTTTTTTTTTAAAGCAGCATTGAATAACATTGTACAAATAACGAACGCTGCAGTCACAATGAGTGTTCCCCACCTGCCATACCATTTCTAGAACTATGGTAAATTCTCTTAATCCTGTGCAAAAATACAGCTGCAATAATTATTGGGAAGGGGGTGGGCTAAAAAAAAATAAAATAGAAACATTATTATATTAAAACAAATACGTTAAAAATCCAAGTTTCATCATTTACAGATATAGGAGTGAATTTCAATGTAAATGGACAAAAAAAAAACAAATCAAATGTTTGTTTTTTTTATACAGCCTTACACTACTTTTTAGTTATTAATGTGCTCCTCCTAGTGGTAACTAAAGTGAATGCATTTATCAGAATTTAAGTATGAGACAGAGACCATTAAATATAATAAGACTACACTATTTGTGGACTAGGTTCTTCCTAGTCTTTATTTTGAATTCTCACAGTTTACAAGCTACAAGAAAACAGGAGGAGCCAATTCTGTGATTGGACGAGACATACCACTGGCAAACACAATTGTGCTAGCTAGCACCATGATTACCTATCATTACTAGCGACGCAATCAGACCTCTGTGTGAGAGTGGTCCAGAAAGAGCAAAAACCACTCACGTATAGCTCAATACTATAAATGGACTTTATAGGGGCTGTACAATTTACACTTCTATTCAAACAAATCTCTAAAATCTAAAATACAGCCAATAGCTACTATGGCCTGTATTTAATTAGATTTGCGTACGCGATAAAGACTCTTATGCCGGACTTTTCGCCTACATTGCGTATTTTGGGTGGGGAAACTTATCATGCGCAATTCGTCCTATTCAATTCCAAAAGACGCGAAAACAGCGACATGCGAAGGCAGAACAGGCGAAAAGTGGTGTCAGAATCGGGAAAATCAGCCTGAACCCCCCCCCCCTCCAAAAAAAAGGTGCGAAAACATTGGGGATCAATGTAGTAGTGCCCGATCAGCCCAAATTAAATGGTTTGGGGTACTTAAGTTGGTACAATTGCCTCTAATTAGCGCCTTTGCACAAGTGGTGAAGAATGGCATTAAGCACTATTTTTTGGAAAAAATGAGTACGGTCAAATTTGGGGTACTTGAAAATGGGTCCTAGCATGTTTAAAAGTCACTAAAGTGAAGTTTTAAACGCACCTGAAGCAAGCACCTGCAATAAAAAAAAAACACCTCCCCCATACTTACGGACCCCCCAACAGTCTATGTAGCTACTTTTTAAGTTTGTACCCCCCCACTTTGTACACTTTCGTCCCCAAATTCAAAGTACTTTTTTGGGGTGTCCCTCACTTTTATTTTTTTTAGGGATTTTTTTGACGCAGTTGTCCTTTTGGGGCCTGTCCCAAGGGAATCGGTATGATATCCCGGCTGCCGCATGGCCGGGAGTTAAAATCCCAGCAGCGGCAGCCCGACAAACCAGCAGAGCCTGGCAGCGGAAGCCCGACAGCGCTGGAAATCCCGATCGTCCTAAGGTAAGTATCTACTAACCTAACCCTAACCTCCCCCCCTGTGCCTAACCCTAATCCCCCCTCTACGTGCCTAACCCTAACCCCCCCTTCCCCGCTGCCTAAATCTAAGTCCCCCGGGGGGGGGGTGCCTAATCCTCGCCGGGATATGACAGTCAGGAAGCCAGCTGCCGGTATTAAGGGAGCCGGCTTCCCGATTGTATACCGTCCCAAGGGTGCTGAGTGGTTTCCCCACCTTTGCACCCCAAAATAAAAAAAAATGCACTTATTTTCTCCTGCTATTCAGAGGCGAATCTTTTTCGCCTATTACATAGCATTGACTTTCCGCGTACGTGTAAAGCGGATGGAATGGAGTACGGAGATAAGTTTCCACCTGGTGAAAAGTCGCAATTGGCGACACTTTTTGGCGGATCTCGGCTTTTCGCTTCGAATTGAATACGGGCCTGTGTGTGAATTTAATTTCGGCACAAAGATTTTTTTTTTTTTTTTTTATGTCCGATTTTTGGATAAACAATGATTTTCTCTTCTACATTATGCAAAAAAAAAAAAAAAAACTCCATGTACTTTGTAATACTACAAAATAAAAGTTCCAGGAACCTGTAATAAATGACCCCCTTCTTCCGCCTAGCTCCTCGGCACTTCCTTGCCCTTTGTGCAGTACCTGCTGGGGGTAGTTATTACCTCATAGCAATCAGGAACCCATCTTTATATGTACAACTGTGCGTGCACGTAAAGCAAGCGATTCAGAGAAGTCAAGGTCTTTGCTTCTGCACTTGTCACATGAGCAATTAAGATATTGGAAAATTGTACTTTACGTCTAATCCAGCTACTACAGCTTTGTATGCCGCGGTTTTCTTGCCGGAAGAGAAACCAGTTTGGAAATATTAGAGCGCTTTTTCCCCCTAGCTGTCTGATAAAAGCTCGTGTGACACACACCTGTTAATGTACCATGTGCACTATCGTGCTAAGTAACGGAGACTTATAGGAAGACGAATATGCTTTTCCATCTGTGTCACACAGCCTTAAAGTACAGTTTATGAGTAAGGGAATGTAGGCTGCTTTGGAAAGGCAGAGTGCGGAAATTATCTTAGAGGGACAGAGAAGGAGGCAGGCAGATTACAGGCACAAAGAATGGTGATTGAGTGGAACTGAAGGGGAAGATTAGGAGATGATGACAGATTAACACGTGTGCTGGAATGACAGAGGCGGCTAGTAGTGCTGTAATCCGGCAAACTGACACTTGCAGCCTTGTGTGTGTGTAATGTGATCACAGACTCATTCCAAAGACTGAATGATGACTTGTCACAGCTGTCGCAGAATTAGGAATCGCTATGTAATGCCGGCAGTTGTTTAGCCGCCGGATCAAATACAGACAGCGGCAACGTGACGGGTCGGAATCCCGACTGCAACTGGTAAGTACTCTAACCCTCCCCTCCCCTACCTTAGTGGTGCCTAACCCTAACCTCACCGCACCCTAAAACTAACCCTCCCGGGGGAGTGCCTAACCCTAACCCTCCTGGGGTGGTGCCTAACTCCAGGTCCCCCCGGGGGCCCCTAAAGCTACCCTCCCCCGGCTGCTACACGCTAAAACACCAGACTTACCTTCGTTCGGTAAGCCGGGTGTTGGGATTTAGTAGTGGGGCTAATGATAGGTGTCGGGATTTCGACGCCTGTCTTTAGTCCCATGTCGGGATGTTGGTGGCTGGATAGCGCCCGCCGGTATCTTGACCGCATCACGCAGAATTATAAAGAGAGGGATTTAGCACATTCGAATCAACAAAAACATGAAAAAATTAAACCAAATAAATGTTTTTGTATTATATTAACATGTATTCCCTATAGTTTCTAAGATCAATGCCTAATTTCAGGCATGTGATGTAATTAAAATACCGCCAATATACCGACGCCGGGATCCCGACCCCCGGTAAAATGCTGATGCCGCCATCCCAAATGGGATAAGGATACCGGCGTCGCACCCTGGACGCAGGAATACCGATCATCCAGATGCTGGTAAGTGTTTTAGTTAGATGAGGGGGATAGGATTAGGCACCCCCCCCCTGCCCCAGGGAGACTTAGGTTTAGGGTGCGGGCAGGGAGGGTTAGGATTAGGCACCACCGGGGGGAGGTTAGGGTAAGGCACCACTAAGGGAGGGTTAGGGTACTCACCTCTCTTGCTGGGATCTTCACACTTCGGACTTCCGGCATCGGGATTAGAATCGGCGGCTATTGAGCCGCCAGGCTATCATACCATATATAGTTATAAAATTGTTTTGGAGTTACAGTTGTATCAAATACACAAGGAAAAGTTAATCTGTGTCATATCCAAGGGCAAGAGAACTCTGCTAGATGACATAACAGACTCACAGAAAAAGCCAGAACAATAAAGCAATGTGATCAGCTAAAGATGCATCAGGATGCATACAAACCAAAAACTTATAATTTGACATAATAGAACTGAATACATTACCCTGATTGGCCGGACATAGATGGGATTGGTATCTCTGGGGTGAGGACATAAAGGCTATTGTTTTTTGGCAAGTGAAGACTCCTTAGGACAGTCTGGAATTAAAAACACACAATATTAATACAAATCAATATGTATATGGGTACTATTTTAGCAGACATGCACTACAGCAGAAACAGGTAACCCTGCCTAATGCTCCCAAACATCAAAAAGATAGGGATAATTCACAATGGCGCTAATCACAGTCAATGGTAGGGAATTTTCAAAAGGCAAGATGTTCTTACACTTTGTCAGTCCTCATTATTCCAAAGGAAACACCAAAGTTCTCCAAAGAAAGCGTATTTTCCAAACTTCTTTTCCAAGATTTTCCTCTCAAACATAAAGAGACCAGAGAGACATAGCGTAATATTGTAAAACACCAAGAAATTTAGTTTTATTATAAAAACACACTCACTTAAACGATAATAAGCATATCACACCATAAGGTGTAGTCAGGGGAATATTTCACAACTGGTTACCCCCCCAAATGGGAGCTTCTGATGAAGGATATCAATCTGAAACGCGTTAAGCTGTTGGTGATGGTCTTTGGGGAGGAATTATTCCACTGTGTTTTGGAACCCTGGAGCTAAGTGGGAGGACGGAGATCCGGAACTTTGGACGCCCCATTCTCTCCATTTACCATTTGGGAGGGTAACCAGTTGTGAAATATTCCCCTGACTACACCTTATGGTGTGATATGCTTATTATCGTTTAAGTGAGTGTGTTTTTATAATAAAACCGAATTTCTTGATGTTTTACAATATTACGCTAGGTCTCTCTGGTCTCTTTATATTTGAGAGAAAAATCTTGGAAAAGAAGTTTGGAAAATAGGCTTTCTTTGGAGAACTTTGGTGTTTCCTTTGGAATAATGAGGACTGACAAAGTGTAAGAACATCTTGCCTTTTGAAAATTCCCTACCATTGACTGTGATTAGCACCATTGTGAATTATCCCTATCTTTTTGATTGACTTATTTAGAGGATTTTGTGAAGGGTCCTCATTGATTATTTACAGGCAGCGATCCAGAGTGTTTGCGCAGTTTTGAATCAAATTTCATTGTAATATAATGCTCCCAAACACCTATTGCCCCTTGATATTATAGAAAAGAGATGGACAGCCAGCTACAGTCCTCTCTGCGCTATAGCCGGTCTTATGTACAGATATATGAGTCGGAGTGTTTAGTATCAGTAAATCAAAGCTAAACCATCTTGTGGTTGACAGAGATAAACTTTTTTTTTTTTTTTTTTTAAGTGGGAGTACGAGTGATATCACTAGTTATCGAATCAAATATGTCAACACGTAATGTATGGACCCAAATATGCTGCAGAACAAGTATGGGATTAAATTAGATCATCATAACTGTGACAGGACAATGACCAATATTAGCCCCTGTATGGAAAGTCCCTTTGTGACCATTCTAACAGACTCCCACTTGTTGGGAAGCGATCCTTCTAGCTAGCCCAAGTGGACAATGGTTCAGTCTTATTCAATTTTGGCTATTTTTATGTGCAGCTAACTTGGAATGTGCTTGTATTATTTTGTTTACAGAAGATGTCAAATAGATTTACTTTGTGCAGGGTGGAATACAGAGTGAAAACTAACAATTTTCTTGCTAGCAGAGCTTATACTTCAAACATGTCACTTACTATGTGATATGGTACCCTACCTAAGTGTTGCCCAGAAAGCAGGTAGAATAATAATAGTACACAATTATAGTAATATAAAATGGAACAAAGACAAAAAAAAAAAAGAAAGCATGGATGAAAAAGCATGGTCCTACAAAAGGTTGTATTCTGAAAAGTAGATTTTAATGGGCTTTAAAAAAAGAAAACTAGGAGTGATCATTTCATCAGAAGTGCAGGGTAAAGCGTAAACCTTAGTAATGAGGTATAGATATCCTTAGAACTCAATCACAACAGGCGTATTAACAGAATAGGTTGCATGGTTTCTAATTAAATACAAATTTAAAAAAGTTATCCGGATGGAAAATCTACAATGTCTAGATAGACTATCGACACCAGATCGAGGGTCAAAGCTGTCAAATGGTCGACAGTTAAAAGGTCGACATGGACTAAGGTCGACACGTGGTTTTTAATGATTTTTAGGGTTTGGTTTAAGATGAGCGTTCGGCACTTGGCGGAGGGTTAGGGTTACGATGTGGAAGAGGACAGTTATGGTTATGCCCTGGGTAGAGGGTTAGGGTTTAAAAAAACAAACAAACAAACAAAAAAAAAAAAAAGTGTTCACCCTATCTGTGCTGACCATTTGACCCTGTCGACCTAAATCCATATCGACCTATTGACTGGCTATCTAGACACTGTTGATCTTTGATACCACACCCAAAAAAAACCAAACAGACTGTATAGTGCAGTATTCTTCCAATAATACAGATTTTCTATTGATTCAGACAAATGGAGACCAGCAAACATGCATCAAACAGCATCCGCTGTATTTTCAGTTTTCGGTTGGAGCCTCATACACATTTGGAGACTGTAGTTGTGGGAATTCAGATTTGCTACCTTAAGCTAATGTGACAATCCGAAAGGGCTCATGCGGGAAGCTCAGTCGCCCATTGATCTCAGGACGGCCGCAGCAGCAGTCATCAATATCATCTGCACTTGCACAAGCTCCATGTCAGGTGCAAGAGATCCATCAGAAACTTGATTCCCCGTACTCACAACTCTGAATTACAGAGCTTTACATGCACTCCCAGGACCCTCCAGTATAGTTGTCACCCCCCCATAAACGCCCAATTGCATGGAAAGACAGTTCCGGCCAAGTTCTGTCTGACTCAGAATATGATGGAGATACACAAATATGCTTAAAATTTGGATACCCTGTGTGCCAAAATCTCGCTATTAACATCCATGCACAATATGTTCAGAATCAGGCCCTTGGAGTGAGCTGCTTATACAGTAAGTACTGAAGTTGCCATTATGAGGACTGAGGAGCCTGGGGCAGTCAGGCCGTCCCCTAATCACGCAGCATCTTTTCCAGCGGTTTAAAAATATAAATTTCAGAATACAGTGGGCATAAGGGAGCAGCAAGACAAATATATATCTCAAATTCCCTAAAAAGCAAGTAAACTAACAGTTTGATATTAATATATATATATCACAGGTTGTGTATTGGTGTATTGAATGACATACTGTACATGGAATAACTGGAGTGTTTATTCTTAGGGCAATGCTGGCAGCAGGAGAGAGCAGCTACTCTTACCTAACCAGACAGGGTAACGGACGTCTTGTCAGAAATAATAGCGGTAGAAGGGTTAGAGATATTATTTTATTGTGCAAACCGGACCACAACAGATGATCTATATTGTATATAAAGGCATGTACTCATTAAGGGGGAGGAAGGTGTGGTTAAAGTGGGTTGGAGAGATATAAACATTATAATCAGAGAACCACTGTAAGTTCTGCTATTGCAATGGAATACACAGAGTTTATAATAAAGCTGTGCATCAGAGGTCATAATGCCCAGGACCTGAATCACATGGACACGCGCAAAACGGCCACAAGTAGATACAGGTTGTGCCAGGCTTCTTTGAAGGATGGCATGTGTAATAGATGTATGTATTATGTATAATACATACATAATCAGATAGAGAACAGTGGGCACAAAGTTAGCATTTTTAGTGCTTTATCCGAAGATTCTGACGGTTTTAGAATTCTTATTCCGGGATGTAGTTTAAATCCCTGATGTCGGGATGCCGGCCCGTAATCCTGACACCAGTCAGAATCCCGGTGCCAGCATCCCAACGGTAAATATTGGGGTTAGGGATTAGGTTTAGGCTGCGGGGGAGGAAAGTTAGGTTTGCGGTAGGGGTAGGGTACTTACTGACGGGTGTTGGTATCCTAACCCTGTCAAAATGCCGGTCATTGGGATTCTGACCGCCGGCATCCCGTACCCAACCCCTTATTCCAATGTCCATAGCTTTATACTTATGACCAATTAGGAAGATAGGAAAACAATGTTAAGATACCATGAAATTATAATATCCATGCTGTAAATAAGAATGAACCTAGCTTCTGTAAAGTGTTATACACCTTCAGACATAAACCCCGGCTTTAACATAAACCCCGGCTTTAATCCAGCTCGGACTCTGGACACGGGTTGAAACCGGGGTTTCAGTACTCACCCCCCTTTGACAACTGGGTGATAGACCTGGGTTATTCACGGGACGACACCCTTCACACCGGACCAGGGTCTTCTGTCTAACAGTAGACGCTTGGAGATATCATCGCCACGTGCTACTGTGCCCACCAATCAAGTCCTTTTAGGCCATGCCTTTCAAAATAAGCCATGGTACTGATCCAGGTTGCAAGTCCCAGGAATAATCCTGGTCGATTGCAGGCTTGTGGACCCAGGACTGTCAAGCCAGGTCAAAACCTTTTAGACATAAGCAGGACCCAGGTCGACTTGCCATGCCCAGTCAAATTCCCGGGTTTTTGCTTATGCCTGAAAGGAGTATAAGTCTTCTTACAGTGGTTTAGCTTCACCAGTTAGCTATTAAAATATGAGATATGGTAAGAACTTACCCTTGTTATCTCTATTTCTACGAAGTCCATAGGGTTCCACAGGATACCTTGGGGTATAGGTGTGACGTCAGTCGCAGGGCACCAAAGAGTTACGCTTTCAGACTCCCAGGATGCACTAGGTCCCCCTCCTATACCCCGCCCCCGGGCCAAGGCACCTCAGTTAGTTACCAAGCCATAGGCCGGAGGAGGAGAAGGAAGAGAGAGAACAAAGATCTGGACACATACAAGAATCACATTCTCACCAGAGGGAGACGGAAAACCGGTGACCAGAGCAAAGCCCATCTGCAGCACAGGTGCGACAGGGCGGGAGTCCTGTGGAACCCTATGGACTTCGTAGAAATAGAGATAACAAGGGTAAGTTCTTACCATATCTCATATTTTCTACTTCAGGGTCCATAGGGTATCCACAGGATACCTTAGGGATGTCCCAAAGCAGTATCCTTTAAGGGTGGGGACGCTCCTGTGCAGAAAGGAGAATCCGCCGCCCGAAGGAAGCATCCTGAGAGGCGAAGGTGTCAAACCTGTAATACCTCACGAAGGTATGGACAGAAGACCACGTAGCAGCCTTGCAGATCTGAACTGCCGAGGCACCACGTCGAGCTGCCCACGAAGGACCCACAGACCTAGTGGAATGAGCCTTCAGAGAAGGAGGGACCGGTAGGCCTTCATGAAGATAAGCTTCAGAAATAGCCATACGGATCCAGGCTGCCAAAGTTTGCTTTGAAGCAGTCCAACTCTTTTTACGGAAGCCATAGAGGACAAACAAAACGTCCGACTTCCTAAACGAAGAAGTGCGGTCAACATAAGTCCTTAAGGCCCGCACAACATCCAAAGAGGCCTCACCCACGGAAAGACCCGGTGAGCTAAAGGCCGGAACAACTATTTCCTCGTTAACATGAAACTGGGAAACAACTTTGGGAAGAAACTCGGGCCGAGTGCGGAGCACTGCCCTGTTCCCATGAAAAACCAAGAAAGGGGGTCTACAAGAAAGAGCCCCTAACTCAGAAACATGTCTGGCCGAAGCAATGGCCAGAAGGAAAACAGTCTTAGCTGTTAGCCATTTAATATCCACTGAGCCCAGTGGTTCAAACGGCGGTCCTTGGAGAGCCCTCAGGACCACAGCCAAATCCCAAGGCGCCACAGGTGGAACAAAGGGCGGCTGAATACGGAGAACACCTTGCATAAAGGTGCGCACATCCGGGATTGTAGCAATCCTACGGTGAAACCAGACAGATAGGGCCGAAACCTGTACCTTCAAAGAAGCAAGGCGAAGCCCATGATCTAGTCCCGCTTGCAGGAAGGCGAGAATCCGAGACAGACGAAACTCCCGCGGTGCATAACCTCTCGGTCGACACCACTGGAAGAACGTATGCCACACGCGATGGTATATCCTCGCGGAAGACGGTTTCCGAGCTCGTAACATGGTACGCACCACAGAGCTGGAAAACCCCCGGAACCTCAGCATGGCCGTCTCAACAGCCACGCCGTCAAAGACAGCCGAGTCAGGTCCGGGTGAAGACAAGGACACTGAGACAGAAGGTCCGGTCGTAGCGGCAACCGCAGAGGACTGTCCACGGACAGACCCTGAAGGTCTGAGAACCAGTGCCGTCTGGGCCACGCGGGAGCTATCAACAGGAGCGTCCCTCCTTCCTGTTTGAATTTCCGGATTACCCGTGGAAGAAGGGAGACCGGAGGGAACAGGTATGCGAACCTGAACGTCCACCGGAAGGACAGAGCATCCACCAGAGACGCCCCTTCATCTCTTGTGCGAGACCCGTACACCGGCAACTTGTTGTTGTGCCGGGACGCCATGAGGTCGATTTCTGGAAGACCCCACCTGTCCACCAGTAGTTGAAAAACGTCCAGGTGCAGGGACCATTCCCTTGGATGAACGTCCTGGCGACTTAGAAAGTCCGCCTCCCAATTTAGCACTCCCGGGATGAAGACCGCTGATATGGCCGGAAGATTGCGCTCCGCCCAAACCAGGATCCGAGAGACCTCTACGAGAGCCGCCCGACTGCGAGTTCCTCCTTGCCTGTTTATGTAGGCCACGGTGGTAGCATTGTCCGACTGGACCTGCACCGGGTGACCCTGGAGAAACCGCTGTGCCTGCAGGAGAGCATTGAAGACCGCACGGAGTTCCAAGATATTGATTGGAAGCTCCGCTTCTGTCGGCGTCCACCTGCCCTGGAACAAGTGTGGACCCGAAACTGCTCCCCAGCCCCGAAGACTGGCGTCCGTTGTCAACAGGACCCAATTTGGAACCCAGAACGGACGTCCCTTGTTGAGGTGGGTCGTCTTTAACCACCACGCAAGGGAAAGGCGAACCTCCGGGGTGATCACAATCGTCTGGAACTTCAGAGACTGAGGCAGCCCGTTCCACTTGGACAGGATCAGGTGCTGCAGAGGTCTGGAGTGAAACTGGGCGTATTCCACCATGTCGAACACCGACACCATGGAGCCCAGTAACCTCATCGCCGAGTGTAAGGACACCCGGCGGCTGTGCAGACAACTGCGCACCCTTGACTGTAAAGCAGAGATCTTGTCCTCCGTCACGAAGATCCTTTGCTGTCCCGAGTCCAATAAGGCTCCAAGATGCAGAATCCTCCGAGACGGGATTAGAGTGGACTTCTGCCAGTTGATTAGCCAGCCGTGCCGTTGCAGCAGTGCAATGGTCAGGTCCAAGTGGTGTAACAGGAGCTCTGGAGATCCTGCCACCAATAACAGGTCGTCCAAGTACGGCAACATGCGGACTCCTTGCAGCCGCAGAGAAGCCGCCATGACCGCCATCACCTTGGTGAAAACACGTGGTGCTGTCGCCAGGCCAAAAGGTAACGCCCGAAACTGGAAGTGGTCGCTGCGGATTGCAAACCGAAGGAACTCTTGATGGCGCAAAAGAATAGGGACATGCAGGTAAGCGTCCTGTATGTCCAATGACACCATGTAGTCCCCAGGTTCCAGCGCCAGAATGATGGACCGTAGGGTCTCCATCCGAAACTTCGGGACCTGCAAAGACTTGTTGAGTGCTTTGAGGTTGAGAATCGGACGATATGACCCATTGGGTTTCTGTACCAAAAATAAATTTGAATAGAAACCCTGGCCCCTCTGGGAGAATGGAACAGGCACTATAACTCCAGCCTGGAGCATAGTGTGCAATACCTTCCGCAGCTCCGTAGCCTTGTTCCGGTCTGATAGTAGACCCGTGGTGAAGAATCGAGGCGGGGGTCTGTGCCGGAAGGAGAGGGCGTACCCGTGGGAGACCACCTCCAGAACCCAAGTGTCTGTCGTAGTGAACGACCAACACCGGGAGAACTGCAGCAGGCGGCCTCCCACCCTGGGATCCCCCAAGGGGAGACCCGGACCGTCAGGCCGCAGGCTTGTCATCTGGCTTGGGGGCCGGACGTCTGGTACTCCATGCCTGTTTCCGGGGCTTGACCGATTTCTTAGGGCCAGCCTGTCGAGGAAACGACTGTGGTTTGGGCCTGCCCTGGGCCCTAGATGACCGAAAGGACGATGGTCCAGAACCAGAAGGAGCAGCGGCCGACGGGAGACAAGCAGATTTGGCTGCCGCCAGCGTGGCCACAATCTTATCCAGATCCGGACCGAAGAGAACTTCTCCGGTAAACGGTAACGCTTCCAGACCTTTCTTGGAATCTGCGTCCGCCTTCCAGGATCGCAGCCACAAGGTGCGACGAGCAGCTACCGCTGCTGAAGAAATTCTTGACACCAGAGTACTAATGTCTAGAGCCGCCTCGTTGATGTAGGTGGCCGAATCACGGAGATTGCCAATCAACTCCGCCTGTTCGGCCGGACAGTCGGATTCAAAAGAAGCCTCTAATGAATCCGCCCAGCGCTCCATCGCTCTGGCAACCCAGCAAATGGCCATAGCCGGCCGTGCTGCCCCCCCTGCAAGGGAATAAGCGGACTTCAGGCAGATTTCTACCTTGCGGTCCGTAGCATCCTTAAGGGAGGACATGGATGGCATCGGCAATGTGGCACTACGGACAAGACGGGTCACGTGAGAATCCACCTGTGGAGGGGATTCCCACTTAGCAAAATAATTATCCGCGAACGGATAAGCCACCGCCAGGCGTCTCTGCGGCTGGTATCTTTTGCCAGGTTGTTTCCACGCCTCCTCTAAATGGTCCACCAACTGACCCGAAAGAGGAAAGACCGTGGCATCGCCCTTCACATCTTTGAAAAAGGCATACTTAGATTTAGCCGCTGGGGGAACTTCGTCCTCAATCACCAAGGCTGTGCGGACCGACCGAATAAGTCCAGGAATATATACTTTGGACTTAGCATCAGCGTCCTTAGTATGGAGAGGTTCCTGATCGTAAGGATCCAGAATCTCCCCATCATCAGACGTCCCTTCGTCATCCTCATAAGGAGCGGACAGAGACGCCACCGGCCTTTTATGAGGCCGCATCACAGACTCCCCTTGCAACACATTCGACAAGTGCTGTACAGTACTCGTCAGGGAGTTAACCCACGCTGGCTCCTGAGAACCCGGGAGCGGGGAAATAGGGAGACTGTGGGGTACCACCAATTGTCGTGGGAACCCCTGCATGGGTGACGACACCACAGACTGCTGGGACAAACCCATCGGAGTAAACGCGGGCTGCGGCGCTAACTGGCCCACTAAAGCTGTTAACGCCTGAGCGAAACAAGCCCAGGGCGGCTCCTGTACCGGTGCTGTAACCGTAATAGGCCGCGCCATGGACAAACACTGCCGGCCAAGGCCCTCCGCGCTACCCTCCCCCTCCGCTAACGGTACTTTGCACGTGGTACACTGTAGCCGGAGGGGAAAATCACTTTCAGACATTATGGCACCACGTATGTGACCTCTCTCACCAATTAAGTATTAAATAGGCGAGAGACCACCCTGCAGCACCGCACCGCAAGGGCTTTAGCAGAAAGAACAGGGACAGTAATAAAGCTGACAGTTTAGAGAAGAAAAGTTACAGGCAGCGCTAGCACAGTCACATACAATGCAGAGAAATAACAATTCCTGCACTAACAGCGCTGATCACTCAACTACACAGACACAGGGCCTGGTAGGACACAGCGCTGCATACACAGACCTGAGCCACAGCGGAGGAGAGGTATGCGGGGGGACCCAGACCACGATGCTTCCTTCCAGACTTACAGCAGCGTTCACCATGCGTTGCAGAGAAGATGGCCGCCGAGGAGCAGAGAGAAGCTGGCCTGGGGGAGGAGCGCTGACACAGGACCAGTCAGCAAAGTGCAGAGAGGGCTGTGTGCAGCGGGGGAGGCGCCGGCTGTGAGACAGGGAAGGCGCGCTCCCCTGGCATGCATTTAACCCCTGGGACGCCGCAGCGCTACCGCTCTGCTGCGGTCCGCTGTCCCAGGGGGTAGTGGAAAGCGCAGGTTCAGTACCTGGCTCCACGCTGCAGCCAGTCCCCAGGGAGCCCCCTACCTGGGGACTCAGGACCATGTGACCAGCGGGGACCCACCGCGGGACCCCGCTGCTTACCTTTGTCCCCCTTGGATCCGGCCATGGTCCGGAACATCTGGGGTCACCGCTAGCTGTGACCCCAGATGCTCACCAGCATCCCCGGATCGGTACCGGCGTTCTGGTACCGGCGGGGGTGTAGGGAAGACAGCATGGACGTCAGGACTGACTGTCCATGCTGTACATCCAGATGTGCAGCCACAGCTGCACTGAAGAAAGCTTCAGGGGCTCTTCTAGCCCCCACTCCGACAGGTGCACCCGACGCCGGCCGGGCACCAAACTAAACTGAGGTGCCTTGGCCCGGGGGCGGGGTATAGGAGGGGGACCTAGTGCATCCTGGGAGGCTGAAAGCTTAACTCTTTGGTGCCCTGCGACTGACGTCACACCTATACCCCAAGGTATCCTGTGGATACCCTATGGACCCTGAAGTAGAAAGGATCATTTACAACTGTACAAAAGAGCAAACCTTTACCACAAACGCAAGGGTTTGCACAGGAAGGAGATGAGCAGTTTGACCCATGTTATGAGGACAGTCCAGATGTCCCATCTCTGGATTTACTTTAGAATATAAAGGAAGCAAAAAGCAAGCCCTATGTCAGGAAAAACGACATAAAAGTTTATATTGGTAAGTATATATTAACAGTAAAGTGATCGTAGTGCTGGATTTCCACCATGTGGATCGGCAAATGTGTTTATGTATTAGTGCAGTGTTTCCCAAACTCCTTCCTCAGGGAACACTAACAGTGCATGTTTTCCAGGTTTCCTCGTAGTAGCACAAGTGAAATTAGCTCTAACTGTGGATCTTTTAATATGTGTCTGCCAGTAATGAATACTGTGTAATGTGTAGTTACACAGCAGCTAGAGTACTAAATGAACACAAATGTATCTCTATGTACTACAAGGCAAATCTATGTTTTCTTGACTTCTAGCCGACAAATTACAACTGGAGATTTAGGAGTAACTACTTAGGTCTAATACAGCAGTTCTCAACCCCAACCCTGACAAATGGTGTGACCGCCATGTTTTCCCGACAGGTCAGGTTTTGAGGATTTTTGTCTATGGAAGCAGTTGGGATAATTATGGACCCAGCAATAAAGATGAACTCGCTTTTACATGATTAACGAAATCCATAAAACATGACCTGTTTATGGTGCTTGAGGACTGGAGTTGAGAACATGCATTTTGTTCTGCACCGAACTATCACAGCATCTCAGAAAAAAGCAAGATTTACAAACTTTCTAAGTAAGCCACCCTCAATCCGTCACATCAAATTTTTGACACACACACATACGCTTTTATCTCACTGCAAGCCTTTGTTTTTCTGTTATCAGGCAGTTTTATTGGAAGTATGAACAGCAAAAAAGCCTCCCCTATTACCACAGCCTGACCTCATAGCATTAAGGGCCTCATTCAGAGGCAGTCGGAGGATGCAAGCGGTCGCTCAGAAACTGGGCAGCCGCTTGCATCCTGACCGCCCGCCTCTGTTGCGGTCGTTAACCCACAGCTCTAACGACCGCTCCGGTGATGGTCGCGATGGTCAAAGACCATCGGGGCTTACGACGAGACCCTAGGGTAGGGTCTCCCTTGTCGTAAGCCCCGGAGAGCTTCTGGCTCTGTCTGAGCCGGAAGCTCTCCACTGACATCACTAGTGATGTCAGTGGGGCCTCCCCCAAACGGTAGGCGTTCCCATGGGAACGCCTCCGTTTGGGCTGCCACCCCCCTGGCCCGCCTTCCAAACGGGGCGAGCTGTCAATCAACATCGACAGCTCGCCCCCTTTGGATCGGGACCCGCTACGACCGGCGCCGTCATGCGCAGCGGGTCTCAAGCCGTCGTGCGCATGCTCTGTGGGGGGCCATCGACCCGGTCCGAGCACATCAGCGCTAACGACCGGGTCTGAATGACCCCCTAAGTCCTAATACTTTTACATAAAGATTTGTTAAAAGTGATTTTCATATCTATTCAATACAGTGCCCTGAATTATACATTGAATGTTCTAGATCAGGGGTGTCAAACATGCGGCACTCCAGCTGCATTGGAACTACACATCCCAGCAAACACTGCCAGTTTTGCTATTAGGGCATGCTGGGATGTGCAGTTCCACAGCAGCTGGAGGGCCGCATGTCTGACACCCCTGTGCTGGATGACGGAGCGGGAGGGTGGGCTACATGATGCAGGTGTGACTGGAGTGAATGAAAATGAGAGATAACATGGATCTAGAACATTTCACAAAGTGTGGTAAAACTGAAATGTTTTTGTCTTTATGTGAAGTAATCCCCAAAAAAAAAAAAAAAAAAAAGGACTATGGGCTCACATGGTGACCCCAGGACTACAGTAGGTCAGCCCAATCTCATACAGTTATAATCCGGGGAACTTTTACGAGCAGTGTTTGTCTTTCTTTTGGTAACTTAAGACCTGTTCAGGGCTAAGAAGAGAAGCCTCCAGGAACAGCATGCATCTCAGAAGAGAACAGCGCTTTTATTCAGTGGCCTGGTGCTATTTAAAGCCTTAACTTTCCAAAAATAGTTTAACTGTCCGCTCAAATGATAGGTCTACACACTGAGCCTCTGTTCCTCTGCACGCACTGAAATGCCACTAACGGTGTGTGTGTGGGGGGGGGACCGTGCTAAGGAGACCTTTAACCAATTCACCACTGAACATCTTTGGGAGGGACAGAATGTGTGGGCGCATCAGTTAGCACAGGGTCCTGCCACAACAGAAGACGACATGCTCCGCTCAGCGCAGGCAACGGCAATCAAGTCCACCTAGCAGTGAGTCGGATGTGTTGTAGATTCACCGGCAAATAGCCCAATTCTCCTTCACTTAAAAACAAGAACATGCTTACAGCGTAGCTGTCATGAACTGGCCACTGTGCGAACAGCTTTGGGTCCCAGCTTCAGCTAAATGTATGTGGTGGGTCATGAGACGGGATGCACCTCACTGGTTACATAAGTGGTGTACAAGTTAAATCAAGGGTCAGGTAAGTTATAGTAAGGAAGGTTATTTGATAGATCTCTGCTTCGTGTATTATGAATAAGCCCTACTAGCAGAGGTGCCAAGTTAGGTATGGGCAGCCTGGAGTTATCCATGTTTGTGAACCTGACTAAAACATTCGACTTAACCGATGAACAGTTGTAAGAATCTAGATAAGAGTTACTGGGTGCAGGGCATTGTTTTCTGGTTTGTATAAAGGATTATCTAAAGATGTGGCCAATTCTGTATTGGTACAACATGAGGTCCTGCAAAGTTTCATTTTAGGACCATTATTATGTTCTCCATTTTTAGTCAGCAAGTTAAAACAAATCACAGAAAAACTAATAATAAAGGCACGATTATTTATAATTCTATATACAGCGTCATGGACTACCATGGAACATAACCCTGCTCTATCTACTCTGAGACATCCTCCTCAACCAACAAGCTGAGAATCTGTGAGCAGGTATACACCGATCAGCCACAACATTAAAACCACCTGCCTAATACGATGTACAGTAGGTCCCACTTGTGACATAGCTCTGTCCTGTCAAGGCATGGCCTCTACAAGTCCACTTAAGGTGTCCTTTGATATCTGGCCCCAAGACTTCAGCAACAGATTCTTTAAGTTCTGTAAGTTGTGAGGTGGGGCCTCCATGGTTCGGGCTTGTTTTTCCAGCACATCCCACAGATGCTCAATCAAATAGAGATCTGGAGAATTTGGAGGCCAAATCAGCACCTTGAACTCTTTGGGCCTGATTCAGAGCTGAACGCTCTGACCAGAGCGTTCGCTCTGAATCAGGGCCCTCCTCCCTGAAAATGGAGCATCCTCTTGGACGCTCGCATAGCTGTGGGTGACCACCCACAGCATATGCGAGCGTCCATGATGATGGTCGCGATGGTCTTGACCATCGGGCTTGCGACGGAGGCCCTGCGGTAGGGTCTCGCTGCCGCAAGCCCAGGAGTGATTTTGGCTCCATCAGAGCCAAAATCACACCCACTAACATCACTAGTGATGTCAGTGGGGCTGGCCCCAGACGGAAGGCGTTCCCATGGGAACGCCTCCGTCTGGCAGGCACGCCCCCGTCACGCCCACCAAAGGGGGCGTGCTCTCAATCAACATCGACAGCACGCCCCCTTTGGTTCGAGAGCCAGAGCGACAGCTTGGCTGTCGCAGTCCGGGTCTCGCGCATGCGCACGACGGAGCTCCCTCCGTCGGGCGCATGCGCAGTGGGGGAACATCGACCCGTTTGCGAGCGTCCTTTGCTCGCGAACGGGTCTGAATGACCCCCTTTGTCATGTTCCTCAGACCATTCCTGAGCAATGTAGGCAGGCGCATTAACCGGCTGAATGAGGCCACTGCTATCAAGGAATACGGTCTACATGAAGGGGTGTTCTTGGTCAGCAACAATGAGTAGGTAGGTGGTACGTGTCAAAGTAACATCCACATGAATGCCAGGACCCAAGGTTTCCCAAGAGAACATTGCCCAGAGCATTACACTTCCTCCACCGGCTTGTTTTCTTCCCATAGGCATCCTGGTGCCATCTCTTCCCCAGATAAACGTTGCACACGCAATCGGCCATGCACATAATGCAAAAGAAAATACAATGAATCAGACCAGGCCACCTTCGTCCATTGCTCCAAGGTCCAGGCCTGACCCCACTTGCGCATGGCACACCAGTCTGTGTTTATGCAGCAACGCACTGTGTGTTCTGGCCCCTTTCTATCATAGCCATCATTAACTTTTTCAGCAATTAGAGCTACAGTAGCTCCTGTGAGATGATCTCACCGGTTCTCCAGCCATAACAATTAGGCGCTTGTCAAAGTCGCTCACATCCTTACGCTTGCCCACTTTTCTTGCTTCCAGGGCATCAACTCCAAGAACTGAGTTTTCACTTGTTGCCTAATATATCCCACCCCTTGACTGGTGCCACTGTAATAAGATAATCAATGCTATTCACTTCACCGGTCATTAGATTTAATGTTATGGCTGATCAGCGTATGTGTCGGAAATTAACTGTGCATGGCAGCCAAACTTATTTCCTCCAGTGAGATTTTGAAAGATAATTATTTGTAGAAGATCAGCTAAGAAAAAAAAATAACTAAAGACTATGGGGGTGATGTATTATAGCAGCAATTATTATTATTGCGAAGCAGGAAGCACTTTCGGCGATCACAGCTAGAGCTCACAGCGCATCAGCCTAGTGCTGATGCGCTGTGTCTCACTCCCGGCCAACTCCACTGAGCATGTGAGGGATCTCGCAAGCATCGGGAGATCCCACGTGCAGCACTGGAGCCGGCAGCCCCCGCAGCAGGGACAGCGTTGTCCCTGCTATGGGGATTGGGCATCGCCAAGTTGCAGCTGTCGATAGCTATAGCTGCAAAAGGTGGAACGGTCAGATGAACTGACCGTTCATACATAGCCCTGCCCATCGGCGCTGTTATCTTGTAGATAGCAGCGCAGATGACAGGGGCGAATAGCGTCCAACCTCCCAATCATACATGGGGGAGAAGCAGCATTGGCGCACATAATGTGCGCCGATACCGCTTCGGCGGTTCATACATCTCCACCCATGGCGGTTTAAAACATACTTAACATGATATTTAAAATATCATATATATATTAAGAAATGATGCATGGCAAAGTGCAGCAACTCGACGTGGCATCGATTCCACAAGCGGACGGAAGACCTCAGAGAGATGTGATCCATGCTGTCTGGATAGCTTTCCACAGCTCCCTGATATTTGTAGGTGCAGGATCTTGGGTGCGAATGGATCTCTCCACCACGTCCCATAAATGCTCGATTGGGTTCATGTGATAAGAACATGGCAGCCACACCATTTGTCAGAACGTTCCAGAATGCTCCTCAAACCAATTCTGGGCAACCTGGGACCAATGACATGGTGCATTATTCCATCATTGTGGGGGTACATGAAGTCCATCCATCAATACAACATAGCGATTACCAGTTAAAAATGTGTTCAGGCGTACCAGCAGACCCAATCCATGCCAAGAGAACACACAACACACCATTATGGAATCACCAGCAGCCTGCACAGTAACTTGTTGACACCAGGGGTCCATGGCCTCATGTGGTATGCCACCAAACCCGAACCATACTATCAGCCCAAAATAACTGGAACCATGGACTCATCAGACTACACCACGTGTCCTCCAGAGTCCAATTAGCAATGTCACGAGCCGAGGTGAGGCGCTGTATCTGGTGTTGTAGTGTTAACAGGGGCACGCTGGTGGGTCTTCTGCTCCCATATCTTATGGAAGCTAAAGAAAGCTACACTGGCTTGCTGAATATACACGTGGTACCTCAGGTATTGAATGTGATTTGTGCCCGTGTCACTTGTCTGTTACCACGGACAATTCTGGCCAGACGCCGCTGGTAATGATCATTAAGCACCTGTGGTCGGCCACTGCGCTGTTTACGGTGGGTGGTAATGCCGTCCATGAGGTATTCCAGATATACTAGTGGCATTGTAGATTGAGGAAAGTTGAATGCCCGCACAACTTCGGAAATGGAATGTCCCATCCGTTGGGCACCCATTATCATGCCCTGTTCGAACTCCAATAATTCACGTTGCTTTGCCATGAGCAGCCTAGCCAGTGTTCAAAATGACTCATGAGATGTCAGATTACAACTGATGCAGGTCTGGGCAGTTCCAAGAAGTCACAGTACTGTGAAGCCACCTACCATTAACTTTCCATACTGATATTCCATGACTTTATATCAAAGTTCTTAAAGAGGATTCCATAACACAATAAAAAGGTGTAGATTGTAAAACAGCATTAAATAACTTAAAACGGTGATAGCTTTCAGTGCCTTGGATAGAGGAAGATGGTCATCATCTAGTGGTTACAACGCTAGATGGATCATGGTGATTAGATGAAGTAGACAAATCTGTATCCTGTGCTATTATTACACCATTTTCATACAGTTAACCACAAGAAGCCACCATGGAATGGCTCTAATACAGAATTCCTTCATTATTACAGTGACTAAGTTAGCCATTTCTAAAACGTTCTTCAGTCCCATTTGTGAAATATGTCGCCCTCATAATAGACAGCGCGCTTGTGACGGCAATCTCCCGGAAATCAGCTTAAGTGAATTGCTACCATTTGATTTCACCCACCTCAAAGAAAAACTCATTACTGTAAGGCAGACTATACATAAGAACGACGTGTAGCCGCCCGATCTGACGGGCGGCGCGCCCCTGCACCAGCATACACATTAGCACGATGCAGGGCGAGACTGGGTGATGCCGGATGCCATGCTGAATTCGGTAGCATGGCATCGTACACGATCTCCTGTGATTGACAGTGCAGCACAACCAACCACATGACATCGCATGCGACCGCCGGAGTGCGCAAATCGGGCAAACACCTAACGATATGCCAGATTGGTCATTCAGATTTATCCAGAGACGACAAATCGGCACAATATTGTTTAAGTGTGTACACGGCTTATAATTCCAGGAACAAAAAATGTAGAAAGACAATCAGCTGAAAACAGACCCCTACCATCAAATAGCCTCCGTATAAAAATGAAATGTAATGAATATTTAAAGTGAACAGGAAGCCATGGCTTATATTGCTCCATTCATAAGGAATACAATTGTAGTATTCACTTACCCATCCCTCAATCTTTCAAGAACTCTCTCAAAACCAACCTGTTCATTATAACCTATAATAACTCGCCAGATTGTACCCCCAACACCAGACCAGTCTCCACCCCACTGTCCTACTGACTCCTAGTGTCTCAGCATCATCCTCCCCTTCTATAGCAGGGGTAATCAACATGCTATTTGGGAACTACACATCCCAGCATGCCCTGAAAGATTTACCACGCCCTAATAGCAAAACTGTGGCAGTGCATGCTGGGATGTGTAGTTCAACAATAGCTGGAGAGCCACATGTTCAATATATCAGCTCTATTTATTTATTTATTTGCATTTTCTTATATAGCGCAGAAAAATCTGTCGCGCTTTACAATTTGAATCAACATTAACATTATACTGGGTTGTAAAAGACATACATACATAAAAGACATACATAAGGGTAAGAGGGCCCTGCTCGCAAGCTTATAATCTATACTTTAAGCTCTCACTACTCGTTAACCTCATCTGTACGTGTTCTCTCTATGTGCGATTGTATAACATATGATTAGTTACTCTGATATCCCAGTGCTGCAGAGTTTTGTGCCACATTACAAATAAGTTAGGAGGAAAATTATTTTTTTGGTGACAAATGGAGAGTTATGGTAAAAACTTACCTAGGTTAACTCTCTTTCTTCGAAGTCTACAGGGAGACATTGGGGATGTATGTGGGACCTGGAGGACTGGACGCTGATAGGAAAGCTTTTCAATCCCAGGATGCTCCGGTCCTTTCCCCTATACCCCACCCACAGCCCGAGAGCACTTTGGTTTTGTTAACAAGCCCAAGGCAGGAGCAGGATAGGAGAGAAGGAAGACTGGTACACTGAGGAATCATACTCACACAGAGAAGGAAACAAGTGACCAGGAGAATAAACCCATAGAAGCTAGGAGCGCCAGGGCGGGTGCCCTGTGGACCCTATGGACTTCGAAGTAAGAGTTAAGCAAGGTAAGTTTTACCATAACTCTCCTTTTCTTCTTCAAGGTCCATAGGGCTCCACAGGGAGACATTGAGGATGTCCCAAAGCAGTTGTTCAAGGGCGGGAACGGTCCTGAGCTGATAGGAGAACCCTACGCCCAAAGGAAGCATCCTGAGAGGAAAATGCATCAAAGGCATAAAACCTAAGAAAGGTGTGGACAGAATACCAGGTGGCCGTCTTGCATAGCTGTTCAGCTGAGGCGCCATGCCAGGCTGCCCAAGAGGGACCCACAGAGTGAGTAGAATGAGCAGATACTGAAGCTGTCACAGGAAGGCCAGTCTGCGTGTAAGCCTGTAAAGATAGTCATGCAAATCCATCTGGCCAGAGTCTGTTAGCTGGCGGTCTCTTCTTGTGGAATCCATATAGGACAAAAAGGGAGTCCGATTATCTGATGGAAGTAGTGCGGTCCACGGACCACATCCAACGAGGCCTCATCTGCCGAGAGGTCTGGTGAATGAAATGCCAAAATCACAATTTCCTCATTCAGGTGGAAGCGAGAAACCACCTTGGGAAGGAAACCTGGGCGTGTACGAAGAACAACCCTGTCCTGATGACTAAAAAGGGGGAGCGACATGAAAACGCTCCTAAATCCAATACCCTACGGGCTGATGCTATAGCCAGTAGAAACAGAGTTTTCGCAGTGACCCATTTCACATCCACTGCTTCCAGGGGTTCGAATGGAGGTTTCTGAAGTGCTTGGAGCACCACTGACAAATCCCATGGAGCCACAGGAGGGACAAAGGGAGGTTCTATACGTAGAACACCTTGCATGAAGGTGTGAACATACGGTATAGTAGCAATTCTGCGCTGAAACCAGATTGAAAGTGCAGGTCTCTGCTTTGTCTGAGATGCTAGGCAGAGGGCTAGGTCCAGTCCAGCCTGAAGAAAGGCAAGAATTCGAGAAACTTTAAACACTTGAGGGTCATAGTTTCTTGGAGCACACCATTGGAAAAATATATGCCATATTTGGTGGCAAATCCTGGCTGAGGCCGGTTTATGTGCCCTGAGCATGGTGTGGACCACAGAGCTGTAAAAACCCTTAGCCGTTAGGAGGGATGTCTCAAGAGCCAAGCCTCTAGACAGATGGGCTAGGTCCGGATGTAGATATGGACCCTGAGACAACAGGTCTACTTGTAGAGGAAGTTGAAGAGGAACGTCTATGGAGAGCCTTTGAAGATCAGAGTACCAATGACGTCTGGGCCAAGCTGGAGCTATCAACAGGACTGTGCCCCTCCTATCTGAACTTTCGAAGCACTTGAGGAAGTAGGGATATTGGAGGGAAGAGATATGCCAATTGGAAGTTACATTTCACTCACAATGCGTCTATGAAGGCTGCGACAGGGTCCTGTGTTCTGGCTAAATAAATTGAAAGTTTGTTGTTGAGGCCATGAGATCCACTTCCGGAAGACCCCATTTGTCCACTAGAAGCTGAAATACTTCTGGATGTAGAGACCATTCTCCTGCATGCACGTCATGACGGCTGAGGAAATCCGCTTCCCAATTGAGAATCCCTGGGATTAACACTGTGGAGATGGCTGGGAGATTGCGTTCAGCCCATGTGAGAATGTGGGACATTTCTGTCATTGCTGACTGACTTAGATGACCCCTTGGTGATTGAGGTAGGCCACAGCCGTGGCGTTGTACTTGTACTGGCCTGTTTTTTAGAATATCCTGAGTCAGAGTGAGAGCTCTGTAGATGGCTCGAAGTTCCAGGATGTTGACTGGTAACACTGCCTCAGCTGGGGACCATCAGCCCTGGAAGGAGTGCTGGCCGATTACTGCACCCCATCTTCAGAGGCTTGCGTCTGTGGTGAGGAGAGCCCAGTCCTGGATCCAAAAGAAATGACCATTATTGAAATGGGAAGTCTGTAGACACCAGGCTAGGGACAGTCGAACCCCTGTGGGGAGGCTCATCGTCTGGGATTTGAGCAGATGGGGTAGCCCGTTCCACCTGAAGAGGACCAGGTGTTGTAGGGGCCTGGTGTGAAACTGGGTGAACCCCACCATGTCGAAGGTGGACACCATTGATCCCAAGGCTTGCATTGCAGAGTGAATTGACACACGGCGATTGACTGCGTAGTCTGAGCTAGATTGCTGAAATCTTGCCCGCCGTTAGGATGATTCTCTGAACTCGAGAGTCCAGGAGGGCTCCCAAATGTACAATCCTTCGAGAGGGTGTTAGGGAAGATTTTTTTCCAGTTGATCAGCCAACCGGGCATTTGAAGAAAGGCAATGGTTACCTGTAGATCGCGATGAAGAGTCCCTGGGTAGCTGGCCAACAGCAAGAGATCGTCCAAGTATGGGAGTAGTCTTATCCCTTGACGACGAAGAGAGGCCACCATAACTGCCATGGTCTTGGTAAAGACCAGGGGGGCTGTAGAAAGGCTGAACAGCAGAGCCTGAAATGAGTAATTTTGCTGTAGTATAGCAAACCGGAGATAGTGTCGATAAGAAGGCGCTACAGGTACCTGTAGGTAAGTGTCCTGAATGTCTAGAGATACCATAAAATCCCCAGGCTCCATAGCTAGGATAATAGAATGGAGGGTTTCCATACAAAACCTGAGCACCCTGATAACTTTGTTCAGAGATTGGAGGTTAAGGATAGGCCGATGAGACCCATTGGTCTTCTGAACTAAGAAAAGGGTAGAATAATAGCCTTCGCCTCGTTGTGAGGAAGGGACCCGAATTATTACTTCTCAATTCAGTAAAGACTGAATGGCTTTTTGGAGCAGCAGGGCCTTGGTTGGGTACGATGGAGGTCCTGTGCAAAAGAACTGCTGGGGGGGTTGCCTCAGGAAAGAGGGCATATCCGTGGGAGACCACTTCCCATATCCAGGCATCTGACGTGGGTGGAGGGTGAGAGAGGAGCAGCCCAGGGAACACCAAGACCGCAGTGGACTGGGGGAGGGACTGCAGGGAGAGCGCCTTCTCCCTTTGCTAACAATAACCACCGGGTCCCCTGGTCTCCTGACATATGCCCTGCGCCAGTATGTTATATGTCCAGGTGGTCTAGTGGAGTCATGTCGACATCAGTGCCTCCGGTCTGTCTCCTGAGACCGGAGGCAAGACTGCGGGTCCCGCGAACGGCGTCACGCCTTACCTGTCCGCTTAATACCGGGCTGCAGTCTGGGGTCCAAGGAGCCTGCTAGCTGGCCCCCCTCGGAGCCCCGCCAGGAGTACCTAGCACAGGCTTGGAGTCACGGTGCCTAGGAGGGGTGATGGGGCAGCAGCACAGATGTCCGGAGGAAAATAAATAAAATCATAAAATAAAAGCTTTGGCTGCTTAATACAGCCCCCTGTTATAATGGTGACCCAGCTCTTGCCGGTCACCAACGAAACTGTAGTGCCCTCAGGCTGTGGGCGGGATATAGGGGGAAGGACCCGAGCATCCTAGGATTGAAAAGCTGTGCTGTTGGTGTCCGGTCCTCCAGGTCGCACCTACACCCCAATGTCTCCCTGTGGAGCCCTATGGACCCTGAAGAAGAAATATTTTCTCTCTGTAATATTTATATCATACATGTGTATTTCATATTTAAATGCATTTTACTGCATTGACTTCTATACTGAATACTAGTAAATGAGCCTGGCATCTGCAGGTCAGCCCAGCCGCCTCTGCTCCGCCCTACTCCGCTATACTTATCCTATTCATCATCGCCGATGCGGTGTGCGTGTGCACATCACACCTAACTTGCACAGGAAGCCCAGTGGGAGCGGGGGCGCATACCATGCACTTTAGGGGGGAAGGGGGGGGGGGGAATACAAATAGCTGCAGGGTTTACCGTGGGCTTCCATGTACTCACCCATTTTACTGCGCAGGGAAAATACTGAAAGAACAACATTTCCCCCCCCCGTGGCCAATTGGATTCCAACCCTGGGTGTGATGTGCAGCCACGTAAACGTAATTTTTATCAGCGTTGAGTTTCAAATAATAGAAGTCTACAGTGTTCTTGCTAAGTAAGTAAATACTACCCCGCCACCCTACTTTCCAAACTATTCCATTATAGATTACTCTAGGGAAGGGATTGCCACTACTAGCAGAAAATAGAACCCCAATGACTCGACTGGACAGATCATACGCTCACAGTATCACACTATGGCCCAAATGTAATAGGCTCCTATAACCGGTCCCAGTGCAATTCTGGAAATAAAAGTGGCAACTAGTCTTAAGGCAAAAACAACCTAATTGCTGTTTAAATCTAGCAGATATACCACCGAAATCGTGCCGGGACTAGCTAATCAGAGCCTACTACATATGAGCCAACAAATCAAATTAAGATGTGTGTTAATAACATAATGATACTGTTTTAGCGATTCATTCTATTACACTACCAAAGCACAATAGGGAAGGCCAAATGCATTTTTACTAGAATCACTGCTTAAGTTTCCTTCTCTCTCTCATTTGCATACTGTTGCCACTGGCGCGAGACATAAATCACATTTGAATATCCCCATTTTCACCAGAATAATAGTCCATCACAAGTTCTTAATTAGAAAACTAATTGTGTCACTGATTAATTTATTCTAATTCAATAATTGATAATGTAACACCCAATCCACAAGTGTGCCACTGAGCCCTAATATGCAAACTCTATAACAATAGAAAAAAACAAGAGGGCAATATTTTCAGCTGTACCAGAAGTTAAGGGACAATGAAGGTTTGAAACAAATATCTAAAAAAGTAAAAGTAGAAAACAGGTGGGGCCCCATAGCCATCTGTTCCTAGGGCCTGATTCAGCAGAGGACGCTAATGATATCGCAGCTGCAATTTTGCATGGAACGCAGCAGCGAACATACGCTAATGCCTGCCAAAGCACAGCCGCCATAAAGATACCCACTGCTGCCTTCTGATATCCGTCCAATGCGCACTCCTGCGTAAACATCGGTACCATCGACGCACATCAAGCAGTCACGTAGCGTGTACGGCAAGACTGATCAGCAGCAAACATTGCGAGTCTCCTCGCACGCAGAGCGCGCTCAAGCTGCGTATGCAACTGTCACTGACTTTGCGATGGATTCCTCTGAGCGTCCGTGATCACAATGCGATCACAGAGCGTGTGCAGAGCGGCTTATACACATGTGTGATGGCAAACAATCGCTCGATCTGCGTAAATCGCAGAATTGCGTCCACTGTTGAATTAGGCCCTTAGATGTAGTACAGCATCAATTGTAGAAGGGAATAGCATAGAAGCTTCAGTGCTGGGGAGAGGAATCTATGGACAGGAATGTACATGAGAGCTCATTCAGACCTGTTCGCAAGAGCTGAGCGCTTGCAACCGGGTCGATGCAACCGGCCGCACTGCGCGTGCGCAAGTCCCGGAGCGAGAGAGAAATTCTCTCGCTCCGGAGCTCACAACAAAAGGGGCGGCTGTCGATGTTGATCGACAGCTCAACCCGTTTTTTAGGTATGGCGGGGGGGTGGTTTCACAAACGGAGGCGTTCCTTAAGGGGGCTTGCGGTTGCAGAGACCCAACCTTAGGGTCTTGTTGCAAGCCCCGATGGTCTTCACCATCGCGACCATCAACCTGGTCTGTCGCTAAAGCTGTGGGTGGTAACCCACAGCTTAGCTAGCGACCAGGAGACCGCACTTGAAAAGTCAAGTGAGCGCTTGCTTCTTGCGACCGCCTCTAAATGAGGGCCATAGTGCTTTGAGGACTTGTGCTCATCCAACTAGGCTCATATTCAATGCACACCTTCCAGTAGTACTAGCTGATTGTCCTCTATCAGCAAATGGTTCTGGCTCTCCCCCTGTCAATCTATTGGTAGCTGGTAATTCTTCTGGCAGATCCAGAGACCCAGACCAAAGTGCTGCAGCTGATAAAAAGGAGGTACCCATCATGGACAGCAATTGTAAGGCATCTGAACACTTCACTTTGCACAATTATTGCTCATTACTCGTCTGCTCACTGACTTACTATTTTTGAGAGCAATAGACTAAAATAAAAAAAATAAAAAAATAAATTCTGTGGCATTATGGGGAAGGAAATAAACGCACAATAAGGGACTTTCCAGATCAGCATAATTACAAGACATGCAGTACTCCCTGTGTGACCAAAGGGGGCGGTGCAGTTACAGTAGCTGACCTCTCACTCTCCAGCTGTTCTACAAAACACTTATGCAGAGCCGGCACCATGTACATGCATTTATTTTTAGCAACATCTTACAATAGGACAGTTGTACCTTTATCTATAGCTGTATGCCAATACATTTGGGACAAGCATTGTACATTTAGGAATAGGGCGCTCTGTTCCAGATTCTGCTTATACTCACACTGTCCTCCACATCTCCAGATTTCCAGCCCTTTAACAGCATTTTGGATGCGGGAACCTGAAGCTCAGTTTCTAAGATCTGCTTTATATCTCCTGGAAAACAGAGCAAGTAGCAACATCACATAGGTTATATGAGAGATCTGTACATTTTTATTTTACACAATTTCTACACTTTAAAAACAGCAAAAACATTTATAAAAACTAGTGCAAGGGATAAAGGTAGTAAGAACCACATCAACACGTCTGTTGATCATCCATCAGGAGCGGTTAGGAAAATAACTGCAATGGTTGCTATGGGAAAGCGGATCTCTTTCCTTTATATTCTGCAATTAAGAAATCTGCAAGACCTAAAGAGGATATCCTCACTGTTGAAAATGCCTCCAAACCCACCAGGTGCCAGGAAGAGGTTAAACTGTGGCTAGGGACAGTGTTTACAAGAAAAGGAAGGTAATGTATCAATACAGCTACAGTACATTCTATAACGGTCACAATGATCTACTGTTCCGTGCTATGAATTGTAAATGCCCTGAAGGTAAAGGTGGACACAGGAATCGCTGTGATGGCCACATATAACTGCAAATGCTTCCGTAACAGCTCAAGTGCAATATGTGACCTCTTGTGTCACTATGCATGAAATATGAAAGGGTATTATTTAATAGGTGGATATATGGAAACGGTATGAAATACCGCCGGCCGCATGGCCGTGAGTTCGAATCCCGGCAGCGTGAGTCAGACAGCTGGAGAGATCCCAGCAGCAGCAGCCCGACAGTGCTGGAAATCCCGATCGTCCCTAGGTAAGTACTTACTAAACTAACCTAACCCCCCTAATCCTAACCCTCCTTAGGGGTGCCTAACCCTAACCTCCCCCCTGTGCCTAATCCTAAAACCCCCTCTAAGTGCCTAAACCTAACCCCCCCTTCGCCGCTGCCTAACCCTAAATCCCCCGGGGGGGTGCCTAACCCCAAGTCGTCCCCCCCGGGTACCCTAAACCTAACCATCCCCCCTGCGGCTGTCCGCTCGCGGCGCCTGGCATCCCTTCAATCGGGATGCCGGGCGCCGGTCTCCCGGCGTCTGAAAAATGACAGGCGTCTAGATTTAGACGCCTGTCATTTAACCCTCGCCGGGATAAAGCAGTCGAGAAGTCGGCTGTTGGGCTTACGTCAGCCGGCTTCCCGATTGCATCCCGGATATATACAGATAGTATAACCTCCATAGAACATAAAATTGTGTTAAGAGCCGAAGTTAAAATGACAGTTTGGCAATTACTAAGCGACTTGATTAAGTCTCTGCTTTCGACAACTTTTTAGTAACACTTCCAGCACTCAGTAGTGGACATAACAAAACATCACTCCCTTACATACACAATCATATAGCCAAGAAAGCTTTAGTTATTTAATTAAACACCTTTTCGTCCATCTGGATTATCACTTTAGCAAAGTTGTTCATTTAGTCTACTGACATTGGAATAGCACTCCACCTGAACTCCACAATCTCTCAGACTCGCAGGAAGACGTTGTTGCTGTAGAGTAGGACTGAGATCCTACACTGGTGGAAAATGACATCTGGCACCTCAGGGGACGGCTGCACCACTCCACCATCCAGGAACCAGTTTAAGTATTCATCAAACCTTGGTGGTCACCAATTCACTCCTTCTGATACAGTGGAGCTTTTATATTGGGTGTGGTAGAAAAGATAGACTATCCATGGGTTGACACCAGATGAAATTGTCGACTTTATTAGTATTTTAACTAGGGATGTGCAGGCTTGGATAGGTTCGAATGTGCACGCCGAGTTCAGATTTTTCGCTCCAAAAATCGGGTCTCAGAAAGAGGCAAAACGTCATCTTTCATGGACTTTTGTCCAGGAATGGTGATGTTTGTCCATGAAAGATGACGTTTTGTCCCTTTCCGAGACCCGATTTTTGAAGGGAAAAATCCAAACTCTGCATGCACATTCAAACCTATCCGAGCCTGCATATCCCTAATTCTAACCCTAATGCTAACCATCCTCCTGGTGCCTAAACCTAACCCTAGACTAACCTTAACCATCCCCCTAGTGCCCAACCCTAAAAATATATATTTTTAAAGTGTCTACCAATTGCAAGTCTACCTATAAATTGACGATCTTTTATCCAGATACTTTGTTATCTTAAGGGCTGTGTATACTGATGAGCTGAATAGTACCCATGTAATAACTGGAGTGTTTATACATAAGAGATATCTTTCGTTCTCTTTCAAACCCTGCAGCAGGTTGCCATGTTAGGAAGGTGACAATAATTGGAAGGTAACAATAATAGAATATTATTCTCTATCTCAGCAGGCAGAGAATGACTGAATGCTTTGCAGACTTGCTACACAATAATTCACTGTGTAGATTGGTGGATTCATGTACAGAGAACGCCACCACAACTGTCAAAGCGAACAATCCTGTACAGATATCTTTAGAACACAGTCCAAAATTTGTAAAAGGGAATAAAGTGGTGTGAAGTGGAGGGGGAGGTAAAACTTTATTTCAACATTCCACAATGGCTCAGTTAGTATTACAGAGGTGTCAAACTGCTGGGATGACAATTACTTTAGGTCTTACCGACAGTGCAGCTATCTTCAAGAACTACATCCGCGGTCTTGTCTCTGTACTCCACTTTGAAGTCCAGCATGCGTGAAAGTCGTTCTACAACCTGCCGGCTGGAAACTACGGGGCGGAAGGCGGATGTAGAGGATGAGGAGGGAGAAGCAATAGATACCGAGGTGTTCAACTGGGTGGGAGGACCAAATACAGGGTTCTGTATTGTTTCCCCACTGAATTCACTAAAATTATAGTGTAGAAGATGCATATTAGCCTCCACAGAAAATATACACACATACAGTGATAACATGCAGTAAAGCTCCACAAATCCTTGTCTTGCTGCTTCTAAAATTCAAGACACCCACTAGCTATCTGTGCAACAGTGGCTCCTCCTGTACTGCATTCTGGGCCCATCCTAAATAGTCTCCAGTATGATCCAACATATACAATAAATGCTACACCTAAGCAGAGGGGTTGGAATGGCGCAAAAGCGCTACATTTAGTGTGCGTGGGGCCTAGGCCTGCGCAACAGTTGGTGTTTTGGATGGGGGGGGCCGGGGGCAAAGTCTACAATGAGAAGGTAGGATGGAGGGGTGGAACCCTGCACAAGAGAGGGTGTGGTGTGGGGGAGGAGTCCTGCACAAGGGAGGGTGTGGTGTGGAGGAGGAGTCCTGCACGAGAGGGTGTGGTGTGGGGGAGGAGTCCTGCACGAGAGGGTGTTGTGTGGGGGAGGAGTCCTGCACAAGAGGGTATGGTGTGGGGGGAGGAGTCCTGCACAAGAGAGGGTGTGGTGGAAGGAGTCCTGCACAAGAGAGGGTGTGGTGTAGGGGAGGAGTCCTGCACAAGAGAGGGTGTGGTGTGGGGGAGGAGTCCTGCACAAGAGAGGGTGTGGTGTGGGGGAGGAGTCCTGCACAAAAGAGGGTGTGGTGTGGGGGAGGAGTCCTGCACAAGAGAGGGTGTGGGGGAGGAGTCCTGCACAAGAGAGGTTGTGGTGTAGGGGAGGAGTCCTGCACAAGAGAGGGTGTGGTGTGGGGGAGGAGTCCAGCATAAAATGTTATTACAAAGGAGAATGCAGTTAATAATCCAAATATAATAAAATATCTATACTAGAATTTTACATATATAACACAAATGTTAATAGAAATACACATTATTTCCATAGAAAAGGATACTGGGACTGACCTACCTTTGTAAAATGCCATTTTCTTGCGGTATTACCCCATTTATTGCTGCCTGTAAGGAAGAAAGAATATAAATTTTTTTTTAGAACCCAGAAGTAGCACAGGTCACACGCACGGGCCTGCAGCAGCACAGGTCACACGCACGGGCCTGCAGCAGCACAGGTCACACGCACGGGCCTGCAGTAGCACAGGTCACACGCACGGGCCTGCAGTAGCACAGGTCACACGCACGGGCCTGCAGTAGCACAGGTCACACGCACGGGCCTGCAGAGGGACATCTGCACATAATCTATGCCACAAATAACCAGACTACTGTACTCATGCCAGGACACTGAAAAACTCTAAGACATTTTGCTTAATTTTTCAAATTATTAAAGTTAAACAAAAATTACAAATCTGTTAAACTTCCTTTTCTAAAGAGTCACCTGTAGAAGAGTTTTCATAATGGTCATTTATAGTAATTAAATGAATTAGGATATTTGTATATCATCAGTTCAGTTTAACGTTAAAATAATATGCAGACACCTAATTCATGATCGATTCAGGAGGACACCTATATATGGAGGAGCGTAAATTGCAGGAATTTGCGCTGAGCATGCCCATAACAGTGGGCACAGGCACACGCACCATTGCATCGTTCTGCCGCTTACGCTCAGGTGAGCGCGAGATGGCAGCACGGAGGCATTCTAACATAAACCAAGTACAGTACAGACGACTTCACACACCTGCAAACAAATGTAGACCAGCACACGGATGCATATACCACTGAGAAAGCCTTATTACTTGCATTGTCAGTGGCAGGTACAACTAGCATATGATGAGGGTCGAGGCACTTGCCATGGGCTTGCGAATGCTCTGCTGACAATGATTGGGGATTTCCCCTGGCACAGATTGTAAAACTTGTTCAAACTAATTTTGCTTTGCTTTTTTTCCTACGCAAGATGGGAAGTGGTTTCTGCTGCACTGGAGAAGTTTTTGTAGTTTTAAAGATGCCCAAATAAGTGTGTTGGACATAAAGTAAATGGTTTACAACATGGGTGCAAGTGCGATACAAGGGTCTATGGTGTGTGGTGTTTTTGTAAACCAAATGCATACACTACTGGCGTCGGTACTCCTCTTGATGGGCGAGTAGGGATGGGTACGGGATGTCAGTGCTCGGGATCCCGACAGTCAAAATCCTGATGCCGGCATCCGGACATTGTTAGGATACAGACACCTGTTGGTAGTTATCCTATCCCTCCCCCACTTCGGTACCTGAACCTAACCTCCGCCCCCTAGTGCCTAACACTAACCCATAAACCTCCCACCAACCCAGCTACTTAACTTCGGGATGCCGGTGCCAGGATTCCAGCGCTGGTATTCTAAGCGCCGACATATTGAACGTATCCCGGGCAAAAATATGCTAGTTTTCATTGTGGCTTTTTTCAATTGGAAATTATGCTTTTATTGCCGCAGAAGACTGTCAATCAGCCACCTTCTTTGAAAGTAATTGAAGTCACAGTGAAGCAAGTTTTATTAATTATATACATTTGACAGTACTATTATAGGAAAAGGCTTTTTTTTTTTTTTTTTTTTATTTGTTATGATGGGAATTAAGCAACCTAAAATACAAACATTTACATATTGGGTCTCAATTGATCTGATGGGTCCCCAAATGCATTCAACGGTCCAATTAGTAGAACCTCTCTCCTGTTCCGGTGGCCCTTTTCAGGGTTGTTGAAGGCCTTCCCCTCTGAACTCCCTATTCACATGCAAATGAGATTTTCATTCTGAGGTTTTGCCAAACATAAGCAAGGCCTGCCGGGGCCTGGAGACATGTCATAAGGCATTGGGGACAATTCCCACCCAAAACAACATCTTTACCTTAGGCTGCAATAAGCTTAAGCATATAATTAATACACCCATCTATATATATATATATCTATATATCTATATCTAGCTATCTCAGAGATTGGCAAAATATAATATAATCTATTTTTTTTTATTATTTCCATTCTTCAATGAATCATGTTATTCTTTCTTTAAAATGCAGATTTGACCTCCTAATCACATCGCGGTGCTTCTAGGCTTATTTCTATGACTCATTCAGATAATGACATTTCCTGGGTATAGCTCCTCTTACTGTATACGTACAAGTTTGCTGCAATGCAGATTTTGTATGTGAAATGAAAGGTCATAAGCGTACAAGTTTATTTATCTACCCAGATCCTTATATAGCCTCACATATCTAGAGATGTTCTCCAAGTATTGGTTAGAGGTTACCAAAACGGCAAAATGATGTGCTTATTACATAGTGTATATAATGTATTAATAACTATATATTACGTCAGCTTTTATAGCGTCTTCGCAGCGCACATTTCTGCAGCTCCAGCAGATTCACATCACAAGAAAGGTATCTGTACATTGCAGACGGCCTTCTTTTTAGCTATCAAACTTTAGGAAACTGCATGATTAGTGCACGTAATACTGCATGAAAATGTAGTTTACAAAATCCATTAAGAGCTCACTATATTAGATTAAAGACACTATAAAGTACTTAACTTCCTAAGCTAGGCCTATCTTTTTTCTATATATTTATTAAGTGTAAAACACCTTTTTTTCAAAGTCACAATTAACTGTTCAAGTGAGTTTACCTGGAAGAAATACATTTTGTGGACAGTCAATATGTTGACGGGAAAATACCAACAAGGTTATAATTTTGGTTAAAGCATTTTAACCATTTCTGCATTCTAACTTTAAACATGATCGGAAAGCATGTTTTAAATTATAATGCAGACTCCGTAAAAATGCTTTAACTAAAATTCTCCCAGCTACATATTGACTAGATCCCAGTTTTGCTTTTTTTCATTACAATGTGAGGTTGACGGCATGATAATGAAGATTACAAGAGGACCTGCCGAAATAGCCTGGTAGTGAGATAAGACCATCTCGATGATGGTTCAACGATGCAATTCTGTGTGATAGATTAGGGGTGTCATTGCCCTCATCCACAATCTGTTAGCCAGCTTATTATAGTACAAAATAGCGAATAACAGAACTTTTGGCTTATGCAAAAGGGATGAAAACCTTCTGGAGAAATGGCAGAGGCTTATTGGAGCGGATGTCACCTCCTTATAGCACCCTTTTTTGCACGTATTCGTGGGGATGTAGTCAGCATCCAGGCGTGTGGGATGCCAACGGTCAGAAGACCGGCGACGAAATCCCAGGTCAGCACCAGTATCCCGAAGGTATGTATTGGGGTGTTAGGGGGAGGTTAGGTAGTGGGGTTGGGCATTAGGGGGGTGGGTTAGGCACGGGGGGTGTTAGGCATTAGGGGGGTGGGTTAGGCACGGGGGGTGTTGGGCTTAGGGTGCATGGACGGGGAGGTTAGATTTAGGCCTTAGGGAGGGAGGGGGGGTTAGTGTTAGATAAAATACTTACCGCTGTTCTCTATGGGTGTCGGGATTCTGGCTGTTGCTGTGTTCTCTATGGGTGTCGGGATTCTGGCTGTCGGTGTCGGTATTCTGACCAGCGGCATCCCAACAGCCGGGATTTCGTACCCTACCCATTAATGAGGGCAGTAAATGCGGCACAGCACAGACCAATGGCTCTCACAGTTATCTCAGTGTGTGTTCAGTTTGGTATGACACTCGAGAAACTGACCATTGGACAAGTCCTGTAGATTGTATTTAGTTGCACAGAAAAGTTCCCCTAAGGTATGCAGAGACATATTTTTCGTGTTATTAGGAGAGCCTTCATAGCAACTACCATTTATTTTAGGATTTGTTGTTCTTTAAGTGTCTCAACATACATACAGTCAGGTGCATAAATATTGGGACATTGACAGAATTTTCAGATTTTGGCCTCTATTCACCACCACAATGGCTTTGAAATGAAACAAACAAGATGTGCTTTAACTGCAGACTTTCAGATTTAATTTGAGGGTAATTACATCCAAATCAGGTGAACGGTGTAGGAATTACAACGGTTTCTGTATGTGCCTCCCACTTTTTAAGGGGCCAAAAGTAATGGGACTATCAACTCAAAAGCTATTTCATGGACAGGTGTGGGCTATTCCCTCGTTATTTCATTATCATTTAAGCAGGTAAAAGGTCTGGCGTTGATTCTAGGTGTGAAATTTGCATTTGGAATCAGTTGCTGTCGACTCTCAATATGAGATCCAAAGAGCTGTCACTATCAGTGAAGCAAGCCATCATTAGGCTGAAAAATCAAAACAAACCCATCAGAGAGATAGCAATAACATTAGGTGTGGCCAAATCAACTGTTTGGAACATTCTTAAACAGAAAGAATGCACTGGAGAGCTCAGCAACACCAAAAGACCCGGAAGACTACGGAAAACGACTGTGGTGGATGACCGAATAATTATTTCCCTGGTGAAGAAAAATCCCTTCACAAAAGTTGGCCAAATCAAGAACACTCTCCAGGAGGTAGGTGTATATGTGTCAAAGTCAACAATCAAGAGAAGACTTCACAAGAGTGAATAATATGAGATATGGTAAGAACTTACCCTTGTTATCTCTATTTCTACGAAGTCCATAGGGTTCCACAGGATACCTTGGGGTATAGGCGATGGCGACAGACATCCAGGCACCACAGAGTTACATTTTCAGCCTCCCAGGATGCACTGGGGTCCCTCTCCTATACCCCGCCCCCGAGCCTCAGGCCACTCAGTTTCGTAACAAGCCATAGGCCGGAGCGGGAGCAAAAAAGAGAGAGAAGACAGTCTGGAACACACAAGAAGCACATTCTCACCAGAAGGAGACGGAGAAACCGGTGACCAGATCAAAGCCCATCTGCAGTACAGGTGCGACAGGGCGGGAGTCCTGTGGAACCCTATGGACTTCGTAGAAATAGAGATAACAAGGGTAAGTTCTTACCATATCTCATATTTTCTACTTCAGGGTCCATAGGGTATCCACAGGATACCTTGGGGATGTCCCAAAGCAGTATCCTTTAAGGGTGGGGCGCTCCTGTGCTGTAAGGAGAATCCGCCGCCGAAAGGAAGCATCCTGAGAGGCGAAGGTATCAAAAGCATAATACCTTACCAAAAATATGGACAGATGACCACGTGGCTGCCAATCACCGCTGAAGCGCCACGTCGAGCTGTCCACGAAGGACCCACAGACCTAGTGGAAAAGCTTTAATAGAGGATGGAACAGGAAGACCTGTGAATCCATCCTGCCAAAGTTAGCGTAGTGGCAGGCCAACCCTTTTTATGGAAACCAGAAAGGACAAAACCGAGAGTCTGATTTCCCAAATGGGCTGGTACGGTCAACTTAAATTCTTAGCGCCCGTGCCACAGCCAAATAGGCCTCACCAGCAAACAGGACTGGGGAAGTAAAGGCAAGCACTGCCCTGTTCCTAGGAAAGATGAGAAAAAGGGAGGTCTACATGACAGAGCCTCCCATTCTGAGATCCTACTGGTCAAATTAAGAGCCAGAAGGAATACAGTCCTAGCCTTAAGCCATTAGAAATCCACTGAGCCCAGTGGATCAAATGGCGGTCCTCAGAGAGCCCTAAGGACCATAGCCAAATCCCAAGGAGCCACAGGTGGAACAAAGGGATGCTGAATATAACGTACACCCTGCACAAAGGTGCGGACATCAGGAAGAGTAGCAATCCTACACTGAAACCATACTAACAGGGCAGAAACCTGCACCTTGAGGTAAGCAAGGCGAAGACCGTTATCTAAGCCCACCTGTAGGAAAGCCAACCTCTGGATATCCGGAATACCCGAGGAGCCTAGTCTCTAGGGCGACACCTGAAAGAAAGTATACCATACCCAATGGTAAATTCTTGCAGATAAAAACTTCCGAGCTCTTAGTATGGACAGAGCCCCTGTTAACTATAGAGCTGGAAAAACTCCTAGACCTTAAGAGGGCAGTCTCCACCACAGACAACCCAGGTCTGGGGATCAGCCAGGATCCTGAGACAACAGGTCCGGGCGTAGAGGCAACAGCTTCGGAGTGTTAACTGAGAGGCTCCGAAGATCTGAGTAATAGTGCCATCTGGCCTACGCTGGAGCTATCAGCAGGAGCGTGCCTCCTTCTTGCTATTACTGGAGGAAGAAGGGATAACGGAGGGACGAGGTACACAACTTGGAAGGTCCACTGGACCTGCCTACGTCTATCAGAAGAGTCTCATCTCTGAAAGGCTCCAATTGTTCACCAGAAGATTGAACACCTCCTGATAAAGAGGACATTTCCCTGAATGCACGTCTTGACGGCTGAGAAAGCCTGCTTTCCAAGGATTCCTGAATGAACACTGCCGATGATGGCAGGGATATAGCCTTCCACCCAAGCCAGAATTCGGGACACCACTGTTAGTGTCGCCTGACTTCGGGAACCTCCTAGGTGGTTTACATAAGCCATCATGATGGCGTTGTCAGACTGTACCTGCACGGTATTTCCGTGGAGGACCTGTCCTGCATGCTGGAGAACCCTGAACACTGCTCAGAGTTCTCAGATGTTTATGGGAAGCGCAAAAACTACTGGTGTCCACCTGACCTGGAACAAGTGTGGACCCGTCATGCTTCCCAGCCACGGATACTGGCGTCCGTCATCAGAAGGACCCTGTCCGCAATCCCAAAGGGGGTGCCCCTTGTTTAGGTGAGCTTTCTGCAGCCACCAGGCCAGAGAGAGACAAACCTCCGGGGAAAGCCTTTTGACTTTATCCTATGGGGCAACCCATCCCATCCGGAGAGGATCAAGTTCTTTAGAGTGAAGCTGGGTACTCTCCACCATGTCGAACAGCGACATCCTGGAACCCAGGAACCACATTGCCAAGTGAATAGACACTCGGCGACTCTGCAGGCAACTGCGTACCTTTGCCTGTAATGCAGAGATCTTTTCCTCAATCACAAAGATCCTCAGATGTTGGGATATGGAGCATCCTCTGTGAAGAATCAGAGAGGACCATTTCCAGTTTATCAGTCAGCCCTAACGTAGCAACACAGATATTGTCCGTTGCATATGGCACTGAAGTATCTCTGGAGACCGTGTAACAACAGGAGGTCACTCGGATAGGGTAACAAGCGGACCCCCTACCTCCGCAGGTGGGCTGCCATAACTACCATGACCCTGGTAAACCGTGAGGCGCGGAGGCCAGACCAAGGGGCAATACCAGAAACTGGAAATGCTTATCGACCACTGCAAACCTGAGGAAAACACTGGTGTGCTAAGAAAAGAGGGATATTCAGGTAGTCACCCTGAATATATCCAACGACACCACAAAATTCCCAGGCTCCATTGAATGATGGAATGCAGGGTCCCTCTCCCGAACCGAGGAACCCTTAAGAATTTGTTGAAGGATTCGAGGTTGAGAATGTCCTGGTAAGACCCATTGGGTGTCTGTACCAGAAAGAGGATGGAGTAATACCTCGTTCCCCTTTGGGGCAACGGAATAGGTACTATAACTCCTGCCTGGAGCATAGAGTGTAACACCCTCAAAAATTACAGGGCCTAGTCCTGAATTGACAGAAGACCTGTAACGAAAAACCTTCTGGGAGGCTTTTACCGGGAGGAAAAGACATACCTTCAAGCAAATACTTCTCTTACCCCAGTGTCCGTGGTGGTCAGACACCAGCACTGGGCGAACTGGAGAAGCCGGCCTCCGACTCTGGGGGCTCCCGAGAGGAGGCCCGTCCCGTGAGGCTGAAGGCTTATAGTCCAACTTGGGAGTAGGACGTCTTCTACTCTAAGCCTGTTCTTATGGCTGAGCAGATTTCCTGGCTACTGACTGTCTTGGAAAGCTGTATTTTAGACTTACCCTGGCCTCACAGGGCCGAAAAGACAAAGTCCCAGACCCTGATGGGACTGTAGCCGATGACAGACACGCAGACGTAGCTGCTGCCTGCAGGGCCACAATTGCGTCCAGACGAGGGCCAAACAGGACTTGTCCCATAAAAGGCAAAGCATTCCAAATGGAATCTGCGTCCGCTTTCCAAGAGCGCAACCACAGGGAGCGGCAAGCCGCTACTGCTGCCGAGGAGATTCTGGAAAGGAGTAGGCTATATGTAAGACCGTCTCACTATGAACATGGCAAAGTCTCTGAGAATTTGCCACTATCCACCTGCTCTGCTGGAGAGTCAGTGTGCAGAGATCCAGTTACCTACTCAGTGTTCCATGGCTCTGGCCCCCCAGCACACGGCCATAGCCGGCCTGGAAGCCCCTCCAGCAAGGGAATATTGGATTTTAGATATATTTGCACCTTGCAATCTGGAACCTCCTTCAAAGAGGACCTGGAGGGCATGGGCAACGTAGCACTCCTCACTAGGCGTGTAACATGAGAATCTACCCGTAAAGGTAACTCCTATTCGGAAATGTCATTATCCGCACAAGGGGTATGCAAAAGGTCAACCGTTTTTGAGGCTGGACCCGCTTACCCGGATTTTCCACGCCTCCTCTAAAATGATCAGATAGAGGAATTACAGTGGCAACACCCTTATCCTTAAAGAAGGCATATTTGGATTTAGCCACGGGGGATATGTAATAACCAAAGCCGCACGGACTGCCCGTAGAAGGCCAGGTATATAGACTTGAGACCCAGACTACGCCTCCTTTGCACTAAGGGGCTCGTGTCTGAAAAAGTCAATAATGTCACCGTCATCAGACGTCATGTCTTTACCCGTCTCAGACCCGAAAGGCCGTTTAGAAGGCCGAAATGGTGACTCCCCCTGTAAAACGTCCATCAAGTGCTATACCATTTGGACAATAAATTCACCCACACAGGTTCCTGCGAGACCTGGGGGGGCGAAAAACAGGATACACTGGGGTACCATCAACTGTCCAGGGACCCCTGCATGTGATGAGACCACCACAGGCTGCGATAACCCCTTGGGGAAACGCAGGGGGCGTTGCCCACAAAGGCTGTAAGCATCTTAGCCAGCCGAGGGCGGTCCCCTTTTTTGTGCAGGCACAGTGACAGAAATGGGGCGTGATATATAATACAACATGCCCTCCATAAACCCTCAGCGTCTACATATCCCTCCGCTAACTGCACATGATATCAGTACATTATAGCTGGAAGAGGATATCCTCGTTCACTGTCCGACATGAGGAGTGTGAACGGAGCGTATGTGACCTCCCACACAGAAAAACCACGTTTACTGTGAGGTAATAAACACCCTGCGACACCGCACCGCAAGGGCTGTAGCAGAAGAACAGGGATAGGAAAAGGCTGACAGTCAGAAATGAAAGTACAGGCAAACAGCGCTAGCATTTAAGTCACATACAATGCACAGATAACATCCTGCATTACAGGCACTGCAATCAACTACACAGACCAGAGCCTGGTAGGAAACAGTGCTGCATACACTGACCTTAATTGAAGGAGAGGTATGCGGGGGACCCGGACTGCAATGGCATCTGTATCAGCTTCCAGCAGCGTTTGCCATCCCCAGCACATGTAGTGAGAAAATGGCCACCGAGGAGCAGAGAGAAGGCAGGGCCCGGGGGAGGAGCGCTGACACAGCCCGCTCAGACCGCTGTGGAATGGCACTGTGCAGCGGGGGAGACGCCGGCTGTGAGACAGGGAAGGCGTTCTCCCCTGGCGTGCTATCAACCCCTGGGACGCCGCGCTGTACCGCACATGCTACGGCCCGCTGTCCCTGGTGGTCTAGTGGAAGGCGCAGGATCAGTACCTGGCCCCACGCGCAGCCGGTCCCCAGGGAGCCCCCTGCCTGGGGACCAAACAGGACTGTGTTACCGGCGGGTGCCCACCGCGGGACCCCGCCGCTTACCTTGTTCCCCGTGCATCCGGCCACAGTCCAGGTAGCCGGGGATCACCGCTAGCTGTGACCCCAGTTACCTACCAGCATCCCCGGATCGGCACCGGCGTTCTGGTACCGGCGGGGTGTAGGAGTGACAGCATGGACGTCAATACTGACTGTCCTATGCTGGAGCACTCTAGTTGTGCAGCCACAGCTGCGAAGAAATATTCAGGGGCCTTAAAAAGACCCCCCTCTGTACGGTGCGACTGGTCCGGCCAGGCACCTACGAAAACTGAGTGGCCTGAGGCTCGGGGGCGGGGTATAGGAGAGGGACCCCAGTGCATCCTGGGAGGCTGAAAATTTTACTCTGTGGTGCCTGGATGTCTGCCGCCATCGCCTATACCCCAAGGTATCCTGTGGATACCCTATGGACCCTGAAGTAGAAATAGAGGGTTCACCACAAGATGTAAACCATTGGTGAGCCTCAAAAACAGGAAGACCAGATTAGAGTTTGCCAAACAACATCTAAAAAAGCCATTACAGTTCTGGAACAACATCCTATGGACAGATGAGACAAAGATCAACTTGTACCAGAGTGAAGAGAAGAGTATGGAGAAGGAAAGGAACTGCTCATGATTCAAAACATACCACCTCATCAGTGAAGCATGGTGGTGGTAGTGTCATGGCGTGGGCATGTATGGCTGCCAATGGAACTGGTTCTCTTGTATTTATTGATTATGTGACTGCTGACAAAAGCAGCAGAATGAATTCTGAAGTGTTTCGGGCAATATTATATGCTCATATTCAGTCAAATGCTTCAGAACTCATTGGACAGCGCTTCACAGTGCAGATGGACAATGACCCGAAGCATACTGCAAAAGCAACCAAAGAGCTTTTTAAGGCAAAAAAGTGGAATGTTATGCAATGGCCAAGTCAATCCCCTGACCTGAATCCAATTGAGCATGCATTTCACTTGATGAAGACAAAACTGAAGGGAAAAGGCCCCAGGAACAAGCAGGAACTGAAGACATTTGCAGTAGAGGCCTGGCAGAGCATCACCAGGGATGAAACCCAGCATCTGGTGATGTCTATGCGTTCCAGACTTTAGGCTGTAATTGCCTGCAAAGGATTTGCAACAAAGTATTAAAAAGTGAAATTTAGATTTAGGATTGTTTAGTTTGTCCCATTTCTTTTGGCCCCTTAAAAAGTGGGAGGCACATATAGAAACCGTTGTAATTCCTACACCATTCACCTGATTTGGATGCAATTACCCTCAAATTAAATCTGAAAGTCTGCAGTTAAAGCACATCTTGTTTGTTTCATTTCAAAGCCATTGTGGTGGTGAATAGAGGCCAAAATATGAAAATTCTGTCGATGTCCCAATATTTATGCACCTGACTGTATATTTGTGTATTTTAGTTATAAATTGGTATCGTATTGCTGACTAGGAGATGCCATGATGAAGTGAGCAGTATTGGGTCTAATGCTGCAAAGAAATGTCCCATGATAACATGATACAATCACATATATACCATGTACTAGATCTTCAGGCATACATAAAACAAAGATATTCTGTATTTCTATAAACAGCGATAGAATTATGTTCCTCAATAAGCAGACAGCTTTATAACCACTTCTAATATTAACAATCCAAGCACATCAATTTGTTTTTAGCCTGGACGTTATGCATTTTAGTAAATGTAACAATATTGAAACAGTCTCTACTTAATAACCACAATACAGATGTTGAGATGGGTCCCAAGTGCAACAAAAGCTCAAAAAGTGCAAATCTATGGAAACATTTAGCTTTAGCTGTATACTTGAAATTATATTTGCAGGTGGGTCCTTATTTTAAGTAGTCTTGAAGAATAGGCAGATCATTTCAAGTGTAATTTTGTAAAATATAATATTGTATAGAAGTAGTACTTTTATCTTGATATTCTTAGCAGATGCGAAGATCTATGAAATGGGAGCCTGAAGTGTGTTAATGATATTCATGACACTAAAATCTGGGAGAACAGCCACTAGAGGGCTACCCGAGACACTATTTCATCTCCCAACCAGCCAGCTCAGCTGTCTTCGAAACAGGCTCTTAAAGTAGCAGCGTTGGTATGAGGCCTAGGGACATCGCCAGCAAATTCCAATGCACTTTACAATTGGGAACAAAACAAAACTGGGTGATGATTAGATAGATAATGAGAAAGATAGATATGAGAAAGATAGATATGAGAAAGATAGATATGAGAAAGATAGATATGCGAAAGATAGATATGCGAAAGATAGATATGCGAAAGATAGATATGCGAAAGATAGATATGCGAAAGATAGGAGATAGATAGACACACAGACAGGATTTATGATGGGACTACTTCCCAATTGTATATCGCTGCACCAAATATATCTAAAAAAAAAAAAAAACCCTTACTACATAGTAAATATAAATAAGTGTTCCATTTTATATAAAAGTTTTTTATATTCTGTTGAGACATGTGATGCTAGTTCCTCTTCCTCGAGCGTTAAGTTCATCGTGACTAAAAAGCCAAGCAGATACACATGCATGCTCTCTCCCTACACGTCATTCAGGTGCATCTGTACAGCAATAATTCCCCAACTTTTACACCAGTGATTGGCAATGGGCAGCCCTAGCACCCCATGCGGCCCTCTGAGCCTATGGGCAAAATTTACTAAGTGGCGGGTTCTAAACCCTGGCGGTTTGACGGCGGGTTCTATTCTGTTCTAAACCCCGGAGGGTTTGGTGGCAGTTTCTAAATGACAGCCCTGTTTTATTCTATTCTAAAATGTGTTTTGACGACAGTTCTGCAGCAGTTTTTGCCTTGATAAATCTGCAGATAGCAACTCCACCGCCAAACCGCAGTCAAAACACATTTTAGAATAGAATAGAAGAGGGCTGTCATTTAGAAACCGCTGCAAAACTGCCACCGAACCCCCCAAGGGTTAGAACAGAATAGAACCCGACATCAAACTGCCGGGGTTTAGAACCCACGGCTTAGTAAATTTTGTCCTATGTCTGCTGCCCCCAGCTCCTCCCTGTTCTGTCACATTTGCTTGTTAAAGCTTGTGACACTTGTATAAAATAGCTGCTGAGATGCTATTACAGAGAGGTGTCTCTGAATACATGGAATTGTTGTAATTTACGGAGATTAATGTGTGGGCTGTGTAGAAAGCTGCTTTACATGGCCCCTTATGTGCATCAGATTGTCAATTGCTGCGTGCCACAGGGGTGCTGTGATTGTGAGTCTAGGATGAGGGTCAGGCGACAAATACTGGTAAAAATGTACACATGGATTTTAGCACCATCACTTTAAGGACTTTAAGCCTTCTAATTCAAACGTTATAATACTTTGTAGTTGCCCTCTGCAGCTTTTATTGAATACAGTCCAGCCTCCTCTGTGCTTTTAGCCATGTCTGTATCTCACTGGGGAGAGCTATTTGTATTGGATTGGTATAAAACAGGTGTGATTGACTCCAGTATACAGACATGGCTAAAGAGCTAAGAAGCTAGAAAGATAAATCAATCCTGAGCAAATAAAAAAAAAAAAAAAAAAAAAAGTGATTTGAATGTAGACCACCCCCCATATACAGATGCTGGATATAGGCCCAAGAGTTTGAAGCACCATGACAGATGTGTCCTGACTAGTCTATCTACAGAAACATGTCATTTAGTAGTCACAAGATGGGCAATATTATGAAATACAGTGGCTGTTACATTGTGTGTGAAAGTTACGCGAGCCTAATGTTGCAACTCTATGCCCATTTGGGGGAAAAAATAGGATTTTGGTACTTACCGATAAATCCCTTTCTCCGATTCCACAGGGGACACTGGAGTCTCAATACAATGGGGTATAGGAGTGGGTTAACCGGGTGCTGGCACCTTAAAAAAAAAACACTAACAGTAGCTAGCTCCTCCCCCTCTATACCTCCCCCCCCCCCCCAAGCCAATCTAAAAATAACTGTGCCCGAGGAGAGCTGGAAGTAAGAAGAAGGAGACAGAAAAGCTACAATAACTACATCCATGTACTAATACATCATACACAGAAAGAAAAACGGTAACAGACCAATCAAACAATCTATTGCAACAACTGTAGCATTTATCAGAAAAGAACAGCGCAGGGAGAGCGTCCAGTGTCCCCTGTGGAATCGGAGAAAGGGATTTATCGGTAAGTACCAAAATCCTACTTTCTCCTTCATCCACTAGGGCAGTGTTGGCTAACCTTGACACTCCAGCTGTTGTGGAACTATATATCCCAGCATGCCCTGCCACAGTTTTAGCATGCCCTAATAGCAAAACTGTAGCAGTGCATGCTGGGTTATGTAGTTCCATAACAGCTGGAGTGTCAAGGTTAGCCAACACTGCACTAGGGGACACTGGAGTCTCAATACAATGGGGACGTCCCAGAGCTTACATCCCGGGTGGGAGAGCGCTGAGTACCCTGCAGTACTGCACGACCAAACTCAGAAGCGGAGGCCGCAAAAGTATCAAATCAGTAAAACTTAAGGAAAGTATGCTTTCCCGCCCATGAAGGACCTACCAAGCGTGTTGAATGAGCGGTAATGGTACTAGGTGGTTGTCTGGAAGCCACCACATAAGCCTATCTGATAGCCAGGCGAATCCATCTTGAAATGGTTTGTTTGGACACCAGCCAACCTGTACGGGCCAAATCAAAACTAATAAATAAAAATTTACGGAGGGAAGCCGTCCGATCCACGTAAATCTTAAGAGCCCTGACTACATCCAATAACTTCGAATTTGGAGAATCGTCTTTGAAAACCGGAACCACTATCGGCTGATTTATATGAAAAGCAGTCACTACAGATATATGTACCTTCAAGGAACCTAGACGAAGGCCCGCTGTTAGACCGGCCTGAAGAAAAAGGAGGAGATGTGATGTCCTAAAAACTGCTGGAGGGTAATTACGTCTCTCACACCAAATAACATAAGCCTTCCATATGCGATAGTAATGCTGAGAGGTGACATTCCTCCTGGCCCGCAGCATAGTGGGAATCACGCTGGACGGGATCCCCTTGCTTCTGAGGACAGCCCTTTCAGTAGCCAAGCCGTTAAACGAAGCCGCCGTAAGTTCTGATAAACGAACGGCGCGAGCAGCAACTGTGAAATGCCCGTCTATTATAAAGTCCTGGCTCCTCTGCTAACCAGGGGACACTAACCTTGACCCTGCCTATGCTGCCGGCGGCGGGCAAGTGCTGTGGGAACCCGCTACGAGCACTGCAACCAGCGCATATCTGGGTTCCCCAGAGACTGAGGTCTCCGTAGCAGGAGACCTCAGCGCAAACCCTTGTGCAGCAGCGGTGAGGTCTCCCCCAGCAGCATCCATCGGTGTAGACAGGCAGGGGCAGTGGGCTGCCTGTCCATCCTCCTGCTGATTGGAGGTCATTCTTTCTGTTAAAATAAGCCCTAAACGGGAGATCAACATCCAGCTCCCAGGGCACACTTTTTTAGACTGGCTTGGGGGGGGTATAGAGGGGGAGGAGCTAGCTACTGTATTTTTTTTTTTTTTTTTTTTTAAGGTGCCAGCTCCCGGTTAACCCACTCCTATACCCCACTGTATTGAGACTCCAGTGTCCCCTAGTGGACGAAAGGAGAAAAGAAAGTATCCCACCACTGGATCACCAAAAAGTCCACATCTATAACTATATGCTGTGACAATATGGGTTATTTTAGCTCGGTAGAGGGGTCAGTGGTGCAGTGCCTAGGTGTTTAAATAAGAGTCCACACGCAGCTTGCTCAGGTGTAAATGAAACAAAATGGTGAATGTACTCGTATGTGTGTATCATTATATTATATATTAGAGATAGATATATAGATATATATATCTATATATCTATATATCTATCTCCATGGCAGGTGCGGCACTCAGTTCTGATGACGGTGTAAAATAAATAGACACTGAAACATTATGCTCCATTTGTACTGATGATTCGTTGCCGCGAGTGCCGCACCTGCCGTGGATATATATCACTAAAAGTCTGAGGGCACCGGGCTATTCGGACCGATGGTAATTGAGTGCCGGACTAAAGTGCAGCAACTTGACGTAGCATAGATTCCACAAGTGCATGAATAACAACAACTATACAGCGACATACTGACTGCATGTTTTAATATACATGTAATAATACTACTATCTATAAAGCGACATACTGACTGCATGTTGTGTTAAACATGTAATAATAAAAGTATTATCTATACAGGTTTTGTTATACATGTACTACTTCTACGATGCACTGGCTGCATGTTTTGTTATACATGTAATACTACTACTATCTATAAAGCGATGCACTGACTGCATGTTTTGTTATACATGTAATACTACTATCTATAAAGGGATGTACTGACTGCATGTTTTGTTATACATGTAATACTACTATCTATAAAGCGATGTACTGACTGCATGTTTTGTTATACATGTAATACTACTACTATCTATAAAGCGATGCACTGACTGCATGTTTTGTTATACATGTAATACTACTACTATCTATAAAGTGATGCACTGGCTGCATGTTTTGTTATACATGTAATACTACTATCTATAAAGCGATGCACTGACTGCATGTTTTGTTATACATGTAATACTACTACTATCTATAAAGGGATGTACTGACTGCATGTTTTGTTATACATGTAATACTACTACTACTACTACTATCTATAAAGGGATGTACTGACTGCATGTTTTGTTATACATGTAATACTACTATCTATAAAGGGATGTACTGACTGCATGTTTTGTTATACATGTAATACTACTACTATCTATAAAGCGATGCACTGACTGCATGTTTTGTTATACATGTAATACTACTACTACTACTACTATCTATAAAGGGATGTACTGACTGCATGTTTTGTTATACATGTAATACTACTATCTATAAAGTGATGCACTGACTGCATGTTTTGTTATACATGTAATACTACTACTACTACTATCTATAAAGGGATGTACTGACTGCATGTTTTGTTATACATGTAATACTACTACTACTACTATCTATAAAGGGATGTACTGACTGCATGTTTTGTTATACATGTAATACTACTATCTATAAAGTGATGCACTGACTGCATGTTTTGTTATACATGTAATACTACTACTACTATCTATAAAGGGATGTACTGACTGCATGTTTTGTTATACATGTAATACTACTACTACTACTATCTATAAAGCGATGCACTGACTGCATGTTTTGTTATACATGTAATACTACTACTACTACTACTATCTATAAAGCGATGCACTGACTGCATGTTTTGTTATACATGTAATACTACTATCTATAAAGGGATGTACTGACTGCATGTTTTGTTATACATGTAATACTACTATCTATAAAGGGATGTACTGACTGCATGTTTTGTTATACATGTAATACTACTACTATCTATAAAGGGATGTACTGACTGCATGTTTTGTTATACATGTAATACTACTATCTATAAAGGGATGTACTGACTGCATGTTTTGTTATACATGTAATACTACTACTATCTATAAAGGGATGTACTGACTGCATGTTTTGTTATACATGTAATACTACTACTACTACTACTATCTATAAAGCGATGCACTGACTGCATGTTTTGTTATACATGTAATACTACTATCTATAAAGGGATGTACTGACTGCATGTTTTGTTATACATGTAATACTACTACTATCTATAAAGCGATGCACTGACTGCATGTTTTGTTATACATGTAATACTACTACTACTATCTATAAAGCGATGCACTGACTGCATGTTTTGTTATACATGTAATACTACTATCTATAAAGGGATGTACTGACTGCATGTTTTGTTATACATGTAATACTACTACTATCTATAAAGCGATGCACTGACTGCATGTTTTGTTATACATGTAATACTACTACTATCTATAAAGGGATGTACTGACTGCATGTTTTGTTATACATGTAATACTACTACTATCTATAAAGGGATGTACTGACTGCATGTTTTGTTATACATGTAATACTACTATCTATAAAGTGATGCACTGACTGCATGTTTTGTTATACATGTAATACTACTACTATCTATAAAGTGATGCACTGCATGTTTTGTTATACATGTAATACTACTACTACTACTACTATCTATAAAGGGATGTACTGACTGCATGTTTTGTTATACATGTAATACTACTATCTATAAAGCGATGCACTGACTGCATGTTTTGTTATACATGTAATACTACTACTATCTATAAAGCGATGCACTGACTGCATGTTTTGTTATACATGTAATACTACTATCTATAAAGGGATGTACTGACTGCATGTTTTGTTATACATGTAATACTACTACTACTACTATCTATAAAGGGATGTACTGACTGCATGTTTTGTTATACATGTAATACTACTATCTATAAAGTGATGCACTGACTGCATGTTTTGTTATACATGTAATACTACTATCTATAAAGTGATGCACTGACTGCATGTTTTGTTATACATGTAATACTACTACTACTACTATCTATAAAGGGATGTACTGACTGCATGTTTTGTTATACATGTAATACTACTACTACTACTATCTATAAAGGGATGTACTGACTGCATGTTTTGTTATACATGTAATACTACTATCTATAAAGTGATGCACTGACTGCATGTTTTGTTATACATGTAATACTACTACTATCTATAAAGCGATGCACTGACTGCATGTTTTGTTATACATGTAATACTACTATCTATAAAGGGATGTACTGACTGCATGTTTTGTTATACATGTAATACTACTACTATCTATAAAGGGATGTACTGACTGCATGTTTTGTTATACATGTAATACTACTACTATCTATAAAGCGATGCACTGACTGCATGTTTTGTTATACATGTAATACTACTACTACTACTACTACTATCTATAAAGTGATGCACTGACTGCATGTTTTGTTATACATGTAATACTACTATCTATAAAGTGATGCACTGACTGCATGTTTTGTTATACATGTAATACTACTATCTATAAAGTGATGCACTGACTGCATGTTTTGTTATACATGTAATACTACTATCTATAAAGTGATGCACTGACTGCATGTTTTGTTATACATGTAATACTACTATCTATAAAGTGATGCACTGACTGCATGTTTTGTTATACATGCTAATCATTTAGATTTGTTGTGCAATAAATGCTGCTGTACATGCTCTAGATATTTAAAAGTGTTGTTGCCCCTTTACCAGGACTGCATGCCTTGTTACACATGTAATCTTGGTCTCTATAGGAGTAAGTCACAGATACACCATTACAGGAGACTGATGGGACCATTAAAGTTGGATTTTGGGCAGGTGAGAAGTTCAAGACAATGTGAAATCATGACAGCCACCCCATGTTTAGCACACATAAGTTCCATGCACACTAACGGTGCTGGTGCTTCTGCCAAGATATGCATGGAAGACAAAGATCTCTAATGCCAGAAATAAGAGGAGTCGTCATTACACGAAGCAGCAGATCTAAGCGCTTGTTGCCTGAACGATGACTCTGCAGATTTGGGAGGGGGGGAAGGGGGGATGCTCTTGGAGATTGTGCAAAGAAAACATAGTAGGGAGGGGGCTCTCCAGCCTGCACTCGCCAAAACCCTGAGATTTCCATAAATACATCTTGAATTTTTATATGTAGTGGAGACCCAACGGTTTCCTGTATTTGGGGATCTAAAACGCAAACACATGCTTTAGTGTGTACAAGTGTTTATCAAACATGCATTCTAATATTGTATTATATACACATATAGCACGTGTATATCACACTTACACAGCCATTCAGGCAACTTGTACAGATAATCAGACTTCCTCCTGGACTTTGTACCAAATGCTATGGTTGTTAGATCATCACTACCAGCAAAGCAGAGAAGCATGTATGAAATACTGTTAGAAGACGGGAACATATATAAATTAAATGATGTTGTGATGGCTTTTATTTCTGCAGGAAATAAAAATATTTAACCTTTCAGTCACAAATTTACTTTTATGGCCACTCTAATCCCACCAGTATATAATGTTACAGCCACTTTCACATCCAAACACAAAGGGAGGAATTTACAGAAAAAAATAAGTTGTACAAATCCGGCATACAACATTTGTGTAACTGAAGATGCACTTTTCTTTGCCACTTTAGATTTTGCCCAAATCTTTATGCCTTGGGCCGATTCTTGTGTTATACACAATTTAAATTATACTTGTTTGTCTGCCCTTCCCCTTTAGAATGTAAGCTCTTATAAGCAGGGCCCTCTACCCTCTTGTGCTTCTCCTTACTTCACTTAAATCTACTTCTTGCTCCCCACTAGGGGACCTACCACTTGGTTGCTTATGCTCTGCTGCTTATGTGGGTGTTGTGCTCGCTAATGTAGCAATGTATATTATCCATGTCCTTGTCCTGTATTCTACTGTATTGTACTGTAAGTCTTTGGTCACGTACTTGTTATATACTTTGTAAGGCGCTGCAGAACACTTGTGGCGCCATATAAATAAATAATAATTTAAATGCACCATTTCTGAGACACTACTGCAACATAGGCCATTACACAGGGTTAGGTACAGGATGCTGACGGTCAGAATAACGACAACGGCATCCTGACAGTCTGAATCCCGACAGAATTTTGTATGTACACTAACCCTTCCCCTAACCCTCCCCCGACCCTAACCCACCTATCCCACAGCCTAACCCTCCCCTTCCGAAGCCCAACCCTAACCCTCCCCTCCTGGAGCCTAACCCTAATCCTCCCTTCCCGCAGCCTAACCCTAATCCTCCCCTCCCGCAGCCTAACCCTAATCCTCCCCTCCCGCAGCCTAACCCTAATCCTCCCCTCCCGCAGCCTAACCCTAATCCTCCCCTCCCGCAGCCTAACCCTAATCCTCCCCTCCCGCAGCCTAACCCTAATCCTCCCCTCCCGCAGCCCATCCCCCCCCTCCCGCAGCCCATCCCCCCCCTCCCGCAGCCCATCCCTCCCCTCCCGCAGCCCATCCCTCCCCTCCCGCAGCCCAACCCTAACCCTCCCCTCCCGCAGCCCAACCCTAACCCTTCCCTCCCGCAGCCCAACCCTAACCCTCCCCTCCCACAGCCCAACCCTAACCCTCCCCTCCCGCAGCCCAACCCTAACCCACCCCTCCCGCAGCCCAACCTTAACCCTCCCCTCCTGCATCCTAACCCTCCCCTCCTGCATCCTAACCCTAACTCTCCTGCATCCTAACCCTAACCCTCCTGCATCCTAACCCTAACCCTCCTGCATCCTAACCCTAACCCTCCTGCATCCTAACCCTAACCCTCCCCTCCTGCATCCTAACCCTAACCCTCCTGCAGCCTAACCCTAACCCTCCTGCAGCCTAACCCTAACCCAACCCTCCTGCACCCTAACCTTAACCCTCCCCTCCTGCATCCTAACTCTAATCCTCCCCTCCTGCAGCCTAACCCTAACCCTCCCCTACTGCATCCTAACCTTAACCTTCCCCTCCTGCAGCCTAACCCTAATCCTCCCCTCCTGCAGCCTAATCCTCCCCTCCTGCACCCTAACCTTAACCCTCCCCTCCTGCATCCTAACTCTAAGCCTCCCCTCCTGCATCCTGACCCTAATCCTCCCCTCCTGCATCCTAATCCTCCCCTCCTGCACCCTAACCTTAACCCTCCCCTCCTGCATCCTAACCCTAACCCTCCTGCATCCTAACTCTAACCCTCCCCTCCTGCATCCTGACCCTAATCCTCCCCTCCTGCATCCTAACCCTCCCCCCCTACAGCGTAATCCTAACCCACCCCTCTTGCAGCATAACCCCAACCCTCCCCCCGCAGCCTAACCCTAACCCTCCTCCCCCACAGCCTAAACCTCTCCCCCACAGTCTAACCCTGACTGCCGGGATGCTGCCTACAGTTGGGTACGGGATCCCGGCAATCAGGATGCAGGTGGTCGGAATATAGACTACATCCCGTTACAAAAGAGCAATGCAACAGATCTAAGCTGGACAACAGGTACATAAAACGTCATGCAAAAGGACAACTTTATAGGAAGTCACAAAGAAAAGAAAAAGCAGGCAAATATTAACTTAATTAAATTAACTCAATTACACATTATTTAAAGCTGGAATTACACTTTCGATCTAAAAGGAGAAACAAGTCATACTTGGAAAACTAAATCTTTTCCTTCCGCTATTTGATACCAGAACTGTTTTTTGGGTGCGTGCGGTTACTTGAGTTTGCTGAAATGTGTGTTTTCTTTGTATTTTCTACGCTCTCCTACATATCTTTCTTGCCTAATATGCCTTGCTTAAACCATATGAAAGAATTGTATCATACACGCAGACCTTTTTACACTGGCCATTGGGAGGTGGCCGCCGGATGGCCCTGGAGGGAGTTGCGGGATAAGTTATACGGTGAGGAGCATCAACAAGGCCTCAGGCCCCCACTGTACAATGCCACTATACACAGAACTGCTCAGTATGACAATGCAATTCACAATAAATCGTGTCATTGAAGCCCCCACTTCACTGGAGAAACAAGTTGATCTGGGAGGGTGGTCTACGCTCTTTGGAGTCTGGAAGCGGTCTCCTAGACATCTGGGAGTGGAAAGTATGTTGCCCGTCAACCACATGTCAAGGTGCAGCCAACTGGTTGGTCTTTAGGACCAACTGAATTTAGTAGGATAAGGCACCTATATCATTGCCAGTTTTTCTTCGCACCTCTATGGGATTGTGAAACATTGCTGGCTGTGACGTGCTGAACTGGATTGCCCCACTAGTGACACCCTGCTAAAAATCAACCTGTTTCTAGTTCTTCACCCTATGGGCCATATTCAATTAGATGCAAAAAGATGTTTTTCCGCTAAAAAGTATCGCGGATGACATTTTGCGTGGCGGAAAATTTTTCGCCATATTCAATTACAAATAGTTTTCGCGTACACGACAACGCAATGCAATGTAATAGGCGAAAAAGATCTGCCTATGATTAGGTGGTGAAAAAAACTGCAGAATTGCGGCTTTGGGGTGCAAATATCGGGAAACCACTCAGCACCCTTGGTACAGCCCCCCAAAGCATAATTCCCTTAAAAAAAATGTAAAAAAAAGGGAACGCCCCAAAAATGACTGAAAGTGGGGCGAAAAAGTGCGAAGTGGCGGTACAAACTTGTAAACTAGCGAAATAGACTTTGGGAGGGGGGTCTGTAAGTATGGGGGAGGTATTCTTTTTTAATTGCAGGTGCTTGCTGAAGGTGCGTTTTTTTAAAACTTCACTTTTGCGATTTTAAACCATGCTTGCACCCATTTTCAAGTACCATAAATTGACAGGACTACTTATTTTCTTAAAAAAAAAACTGCTTAATGCTATTCTTCACCACTTGTGCAAAGACACTAATTACAGGCAATTGACAGCACTTAAGTTCCCCAAATAGCTTCAGTAGGGCTAATCTATATTGATCCCCAATGTTAGTGCATCTTTTGGGGTGTGTCAGGCCGATTTCCCCATTTTTTACCGCACTTTTCACCTGTTTGAGTTTCCCCAGGACGCGTTTTCACATCCTTTGGAATTGAATAAGGCGAATAGCGGGGAAACCCAATAAGTTTCCGCGGTCAAAACACGCGATGTAGGCGAAAAGTACAGCAGGCAAAACCTTTACGACTTTTCACGACTGATTGAATACGGCCCTACGTTGGATACAAACCATATGATGGTGCGAGCCAGCAACGGTGCGTTGTGATGTAACAAAACATTGTGCGAGCCATACACAATGCATGATCCGGTGTAAGACGGCGCAATGTATAGTTACAATCTGCATGTAACAGCACCGTGTTGTTCATTGCATCATCCCATCTGCCGTGCAGGACAGCAGATGGGACAATGCGGTGAACGACGGATCTGACGTGCACGCTATATATTGTACGATACGAAACATTGTATAGTGTGTACCCAGCTTTAGTGGAAGAAGTAAATGTATAACAAATTCTAACCTAATTCTACTTTAGGATCACCCCCTGTACTAAATAACCAGTTTTCTTATAAAATATTGCATCTAGCTTAAGTTATGACTTCAAATAACAGTCATGAGACTTATGAGATCTAATTATTACATGTGGAGGTAATTAGCACATGTGGCGATTCTTATGTCTAAATGTTTTATTACTTTTCTAGATTGCACCGAAAAATACACTTTCCAGCTAAAGTGGGACCGGCAGGTGCAAAGTGACCCACTAGACGTACACTGATGCCCTGGACACATGACCGGCTAGAGAATTAAAGGAAGAAGCTGACCTACCCGGTAATGCGTTTGGGAACGGCTGCCTAACTTCCCCTTCTCCAGCCACCAGCAGTTTATTTCAACTGATTTTCACTTCTACTCTCATAAGAAGAGGAGGCAGCAAAACTTCTGCTAGCCCGCAGATGCCAACACAAAAAAAAGCTGCCTTGGTGTAAAAGCAGGCACTATATAAAGACCGCTCACACTGCACTTTTGTCAGCGACTCTTAACATATATAAATAGGCACTTATGGACCACAAAAATTTTTTTTTTTTTCTAAAACTTCATAAAAAATAAATAAAATAAAAAAAGTGTATATAAAAATCCTAAAAGGAATGACTTTACTCCGACACACGACACATCTGCAGAAATGAGCACTCGGCAGAAACAGGTGCTACTGGAACGTCATTCTCCCTCCAGCGAGTACAAAAACCTCCTTGTCAGCTGCTCCCTGGAATCGGCACAAGGCAAACTCTGAGTCATCAGTTTTACAGGTGCGTGTGTCTTGGCTATCGCTGAGCTATAACGGAGCACAGGGCGCACGGCCCGGCCTACTCGGCTCTGCAAACAAAACAAAGGATACAGCTAATGCATATTCATTTACATAGCATTTCCCAAAGCATGTGTAGCTGGGGGAAGGGAGGGGGAAAAAAAAAAAAAAAGAAAAAAAAGACTAAAATAAACCTTCACAAACCATAGTAAACCTTTTATTTAGTCCTCGGAACCACAGAGCAGATAGAGACGTTTGCCTCTAGGAGAACGGTAAAACCGCATATGTTCTGCATGATCTCATTGGCCAAACCTCGCGCAGCATGTGCAGAACTGTATTCTCTGTCAGTCTTCTATTCCCAATACAATTTCCTGGTTACAATGCAACACCATAAAGGTTCCTTTACCCACCAACATAAACCACGCTCTTACAAGTGCAACTGACCCGGATGGCAATTACACTCACGGTTAGGGTTAGGAGCGGTGGCGGCACGGTAAAAGGTTATGGGATGCCACACGCTCCATGTTCTTACTTTCCCTTGGCTCAATGGATCCCTTTCCTTTCACAGATAGACACTTACCCCAAAGCTCGGGTTACTCTAAACAACCATCATTCTTGGCACAAGCTAGCGGTGCCCTTCGCTGCCTCTCCTCAATGGTGATTTTCAACCCTAATTTGCAAGATAAATACAGCACAGCTCATATGTGAATATGCAATCCCATCACAGGATGTAGTGGGATTTTTCTCTTTAATTTTAAAACATAAATTACTATGATACCAGCAAGTACACACACAGGGGGCTATCCAAATAAATGAGGCACTATCACGACTATTATCAGTCCGTATTGCAGCAGTTATTTTCATTTTAAATGAAAATGTCCCCATTATGTACTGTAACTCGCAGGGATCACCACTGTCCCTGCGAGTTACATCCCCGGCATACTTGGGAAATCAGTCACTACAGAGTGACAAATTAGGGAGCTGTCCGGTGGTTGCAGGATAGGGATCGTAAGATCGCTCTCCTGTGAGACCGCCTCTATAGGATTAAGCCGGTTTATGTCATCTGAGGATGGCGTAACCGTACAGAGGCAAACTCCAAAAGCTTCGATTCTCAGTGTTTGGTATGTAGTCCCTATTGATAATAATAATGGGGTCTGCAGCGTTAACCAGCTTTCTGCAGGAGTAATCTGTGAAATCTGCTGCATTAGGTTGTTAACACATAGCAACAATTCATAAAATTAAGCAGAAACTGTAGTTTCTACATTTTAAGTAAAAAAAAAAAAAACTGCTTGATACATGGGCCCTACAGCTTTAGTACTGCTGAAGTGCCAAGACCAATTCCATTATTAGCTCTGCGAGGAACATCTAGCCTGCAATAGGGCTGAGAATCCCTCACATTTGCAGAGAGTGAGGAATACCAAGACCAAATTCTGGGCACAATACTCATCACAAACTGTCCATTTTCATTTGGGTTTGTGAGGCAAGATGTGGTTAATGAATAACATTTGGCTAAGTGCTGTGTGATTAACACTGGAAAGCACAGTTGCATGACAGATTATGTAGTAAGAGTGACTTTAAAACTTCACATCATCAACCCCCTTCCTTACTCAGATGTCACATGACCACAGAGGAGCTTACTGACTGACCGGCTCACAAGAGAGACTTTTTTCTATTGTTCTGCAGTGGCAGCCATATAAATCTGCAATGCATATACATTTTTGTTTAAAAAACAGGGGCACTGAGTGATTTAGCACTGAATTATTAGAGAACATCTTGGAAAAATGAAAAACAACTTCATGTTAAATAAATATAAAACCAAGGGAACAAAATTTGTAGTTGAAAAATAAATACATGTAATGTGGGGTTGTGCCTTTAACCACTTGCCTGGCATGGTCGCATGAGATGCAACCACACCAGGCTGGGTTTTCCCTGACATTGTCGCATCTGATGAGACCATGTCATAAACGTCCGCTGGACGGCTGCTGGTAGATAATCTTCCACCAGCCACCAATATCGGAAGGACCTCTGGGTCCATCTGCAGCCTTAGCTTCTGCCCCTAGTGTGTCCCGATCACTGTGACCAGCAGTGATCGGGCAGCCCGGTGGCACCCTTCTACCTGCGGCAGAGATGATGGGCAGCTCTGCTCCCCTTTTACACTTGGTGGCTGCAGAGAGCAGCAGCCGCCGGGGAAGGAGGTCACCTTAGAAAATAGCCAGTGGCTTCAGAGCCAGCTCTGCCCCCACTATGCCCAGCAGTTGCCGAGGGAGCCAGCGCTGCCTACACTTAGCATCCCCAATGCATAGCTGCAGTGGTCACAATAGTCCGGCCATCAATGGTCCGATATATCGGTGCCTGATTTTTAAAAATAACGATATTCAATGGGTTTAAAAAATATATATATATTTTTTTATTAAATAAATTCATATTGGATACGTTTTAAATTAGATATTCTTACCCTAATACAATCCTAAAAAAATTAAAAAAATTTTTAACAGTTTTTGGAAAAATTATGAGCCAGTTAAGTGGTTAAACTGGGTTATTTCAAAATTCACTTTCTGAAGCCATCAAAAGGCATTGTTGAATGGGATTCCTCAACAGCTCATACAAGATACAAGTGTTAGCTACACTTCATTCAGGCAGCAACCTTGAATTCTAGCACTAAAAGGTGCCTACACACTTACCGATTTTTTACACGATCTCTCCGATTCCGACGTATCGGAATGACAGATCGTGTAAAAAATGCCCAGATAGTTTGTAAATTGGACACTTTAAACACCAAATCCTGTGCAGAGCTGCCGGGGAGGAGTTTCAAGGGAAATCGTACACGATATCGGATCGTGTACACGATATCGGATCGTGTGCAGATCGGTTAGTGTGTAGGCACCTTCGGCAAGGAAGAAAAAGCATTCAAAAGAGACACAAAGGTTTCCAATCAAAAACAATGAACAGAACATGAGTTTTTCTAGAAATTTCTGCACATTAATTAAAATGAAACCACCACCATAGAGAAGTTTCCTTTTGCAAGGATGAATGAGCATGGTACAACCTTTAACAAAACCGCGCACATGACCATCTGCTGCTGCCTCCCACGTATCACAGGACTGATGAAACCACCAAAACTAGGCTGCACACTGAGCTCATTTTCAAACTAACACACAAACTCTCCCACACCCAGATCACATGGGCACCCAGCAACCACCTGGAACTCTCAGAACCTTCTCAGTAAATTGCTACTCACAACATCTCTAGTACGGTCAAGGCTCAGACCCATTGTGGGCAATTCAATTGTTAATAAGCAATGAGCGCCCAGAGTTGCAATACAATTATTCTGGGCGCCCATTAATTACCGAGGTCACGCCCAATTAGACTGGGTATAGCCACGTAAAACGGCTAAACATGTCTAAAGTCCTGGTTAGTGCGCCCAGACTGCTGTTTAAGCACCCTAACCACGGGTTTATCGCACCTTTTGCTCACACCCTCCTGAGGGTTCGAGCAGAAATGTCAGCGCCGGCAGCCATCACGCCGGAACGGAGCATCTACTGAACTGCACTGTCAGGCACCCAAAACAAATAGTCGCTTTAAAAACAATTGAAATCGCCCCTGTGGATGTAACACTAAAGTAGGCTGCAGAGAAATTAATAATAAAAAAATAAAAAAAATAAAAAATAAAAAACCACCTTTAGCTGTGGCAGTATATTAAATTAAATAATAGTAACTGGCTTTTAAATACTGCATGGCGTATTAGTGATATTTGCACCCAGGCTCAATGGCTATAGTAGAGACTACAGAATCAGCGTCAGCTCTTAATGCTTGTGAATATGTTAAACACATGAGGGATTCTATTATAATTTGATCAAAACTATATCAGTACATTCGAAGCAAACACACAGACATCAGTAAGTTATGAGTAATACATACAGTACTTATAAACCATACTAAAGAGGAGGACTACTGCAGGCGTTGCACCCAACACTTCCATGTTTCGCAGTTTGCAAACTGGTCTCCGGATTTATTAAACCTCCAAAAAGATACAAACAACATTTAAAAGGTTTTTTTTCTAATATGTACCTACACTCCTGGAGTGTCCAGAAGACTCTCGAATTTGGGGTTACACTTCCGGGCTGAAGAGAGAGTAAATAACGCTCCCGGATCCAGACCACTTTTTCAGTGAAGTGAGTTGGACAAGGCTGTGATGCCAGAGATTGTGACATTAGGCAGGGAGGACAGGAGCATGAATAAGCATTTTGCTGGCCAGTGATTATGTGTGCTCCTACACCTCCCGTCTCAACCTGCCTGCCACGGATCTCCCAGACAGCACCATTAAAAAGTAGAGCAGTATTGCTTATATGTATATTATATTTTATTATATTAAAAAAAAAAAGGTTTGTTTTGTTTAAACCAGCTTTTTTGCATTAATGTTTAAATATTTTTTTTTTAATCCTGCTTGTTATATTAATACTGTGAAACATTGATGTGAATTAAAAACTTTGATCAATCACATTTTAATGCTTTCTAACATTAACAATCCAAAGCTGAACATTGATGGTCCCCGGTCGGCGTTTCCCATCTGATCGCAGGATCGCGACGATCCGTCGCAGATGTATGGGTACCATAAGCCAGATAGATCCATGGTTGAGCACAGGTGACTTAATTAGTATCTCAGTCAATTTGATTTAACCACCTGTGCTCAACCATGGACATCTCTAAAGCTGCATACACACACACACAACGATTTTGTTACCAACGATTTTCTGTCAGATTTTTTAAAGTGTAATGAATGATTTTTTTCAACTACAAACGATTTTTGCATATTCCCTTACTGAAAATCATTCAGTTGACAAGTCTGACTGAACTACAAACCTGAATGAATGATAATCGTTCGACTCAGAAAGTGAACGATTTTTTTTAAACGATAATCGTTCAAAAAATCGTTGTATGTGTTTGCAGCTTAAAACCTGCACTGTTGGGGAGCCTTGAGGACCGCTTTTGGGAACCTCTGAGTTAAGCATTAGAACTGGAAATGTCGCTGGCATTAAACATTTTGAATAAACACACTAGTTTAGAGGCCTTTTCAGTTCAGTGTCTGTTTTGTAGTTTCGAATGAACTAAACCGAAAGAGGAAAAAAATATTTTTACACTAGCTGAAGATGCTCGAGCAGTCAGAAGTTGTTCAATAATGGGAAATACTTTTTTTGCTCGTCCACCATTCATAAGTGTCATTTACTGCATTGGTTCAGCTTACTCTGATAAAGACCACAAGTAACAACAATGTGGAATATTACCATACACAGCGTTGTGCCTGTAGGCTCAGCATAATTTAAAAAAAAAACATTTTGCTTTCTTTTTTGTAACCATTTGATTTAACTGAATTGCATAGCAACAGAAGATTGAATTCTGAGAGCATCGGCTGTAATATGATGATGCTTCTTTAGAGCACTGGGCAATGCTGTCGTTATCAAGAATGACCCTTGCTAGCTCAGAGACATTGCAATGAACCGGAAATACAGCATCTTTTTTTTTTGTAGGAGTCTCCTCTGTGAACATCCTGGGCAAACTGAGCCTTTCCAAATACAGAAACACTATCACAAGGTTTGGCTGCTCTGGAGAGGAATAGTAAATATGGGTCACGTCTCTGTCACATAGGTCTTCAGCTTACATACAAGAGGACTATTTTGTTCTTAAATATACTGTAGCCCGGAGGATGAAATCCTGACGCCAGCAGCCCGAAGGGAGAAGATCCCGACAGGACAGGTAAGTACCCTATCCCTACCCCTCTCCCTCCCACCTACCCCTCCATTAAGGTGCCTAACCCTAACCTCCCCCCTAGTGCCTTAACCTCCCCTCAAGGGTGCCTAAACCTAACCCTCACCACACCCTAAACACAACCCTCCCAGGGCAGGGAGTGACTAACCCTAACCTCCCCCCGGGGGTGCCTGACCTTAACCCTTCCGGGGGAGGGGGGGGGGTGTGCCTAACCCTAAGTCCCCCTGGGAGTCCCTAAACCTAACCCCTCCCCCCCGGCTATGATCTCCCGATGCCAGGCTTACCTACGTTCGGTATGCCGGGCGTCAGGATTTCAGCGTGGGGCTAATGATGGGCGTCGGTATTTAGACGCCTATCATTAGTCCCATGCAGGGATTTCACGGTCGGGAAGCCGGCGATCGGCATTTCGACTACATACAGTTATGACAAAAAGCTGGAGAAACATTGTCCAATATTTAATGAATAATAGTTCAAACAAATAGAAAATATTTGACAACTGCAGACAGGCACAGATCACATAATAATTTGATTAGCACAGAAGGGAGATTACAAAATGCGGAAATCGTTAAAATGCTGACAATGAAAATGTCAGTACCAAATGTTGAATGTCCTAATGTCGACATTAATTATTGCCTCAATCACTGCGCTAAGCCCAACCGCAGTGGCATGCAGCCCCACTGCTCAAGCACTTAGGACTTCATTCAGAGTCGGTCGTTGCGGCCGCACGGTCGTACGGGAAAAGGGGCCGGATATGCAAATGATTCCCTCGCAAGTTGCGTCCCTAAGATCGGATCGGTAGCTGGCCGACCAAGGGGAGGAAGCGGCTGGAAGACAAAAAAATACGCCCCCTTCTCGTACGCATTACACGTTATCTCCGGGCATATGAGGATTAATCGAGACCATCGAGAACCATCGGAACTGGTCGTAGAGCTTAAGGTTGACCGTACCCTCTCTTAAGCTCTACGATCAGGTCAGTGTAAAAACCTCCCATGTCACATGTGCCATGACGCTACTTTGTTAATTATGCACTCCCATAAAACGCTGTTCGCATAATTAGGCACGCCTGCGTTCGGATCTCCACTCCCCCATTTTCAAGCACCTTCCCCTGTTAACACCCACAAACTCCTCATTCTGTCACTCAAACTACCGACCTGGCTGTGTTCAAGGAGAGAGAAATTTCTGATCGTAGCAGCTAGTTTGCGCACGCGCATTGTGAACTTTACGCATGCGCAGTTTAGCGAACATCGGTGGCGTATGACCGTGCGGCCGCTACGACCGACTCTGAATGAGGTCCTTAGCCCCTTCATAGTCTGACTGCAGATAAACCACGTGCAGTCACCTATATTCTGACTGACAACAATTTGACCATGTATTTATTTTGATCATCTACATTTTTAACCTTGTCAATATTTTAACCTGTCTATATATTAATTGTCCACATCTCCATTATATTCCTGTCAACATTTTGACCGTGCAAATACGTATTGTCAACATTTAGTCCATGGCGAAATTATGGTGTCTATATTTTCAATGTCAGCATAATATACCACAACCTACAAAATGCATAGAAATAAAATACACTGCGTTCTAACATGCTTCTTTTTACTGGCCAAAACATAAATAAAATAATGCATTTGTGCACATATCATAAATGGCTTTACCAAAGTGCACCACCTCATTCTGTAAGTAGCCTGCAGAGCCACCCCGTGCAACAATACGCTGAAGTGATAGTTTTCTGTAGGAGTTTGCCAGTCTTGTACATCATAAACACACTCCTTGTAGCACTGCTTCAGTTTTCTAATGTTTAACGTTATTAGTTTATGACACAACAACTCAACGGTACTGGGGTTTGGACTTTAGGGGGGGATTCAAATGTTTTTTGGGCGCCCACCGGAGCTGTTCAATTGTTTCTGCAGATGGCTGAGAGCGCCACGGGCGCCCATTATTTCTGCTCGCACCCTCCAGAGAAGACTAGCAGAAAATCGCAAAAAGTCAAGGCTTTGGGAACCCAAAAGTAGCACATACAATATTTTAGAGGGGTCTAGCTGCTTTACAGGGTCTCTAAAACCAGTGCATTTGGGAACGACATGCACGATAAGTAGTGGGCGCCCAGTTACTCGCACCCGCAAGCACAAACAATGGAATATTGCCCTGTAACTTTAGACCGGAGATAATGAGAGCACAAAAAAAGTAAATAAAACAACCTGTTGAATTTCCCCCTAGGTGATTATTAGAACACAACCTCATTTCCATCTGTACGGTTAGAGATTTGCTGTTTTGCTCAGGATCAGAGTCCTGTTACATGGGCCAATTTTGGCTAAGCTTCAGTTATCAAATTGATGGCCTCACATTTTCCTCTCGAACACTATAGCAGAGGAGTCCACAAGGGGAGGGGGATCTGGGGGCTCAATGCTTGTGGCTGATAGGCAACACCAAATAATTACCGATCTACAAAAGTGATTCAGGTTGGTATGAGGTTCTGATTGATGCACTGAATTTAATGTTATTATAAACCTGGATGTATGCATCAAGTACAAAGATGATGTCATGTATATTGTTCAGATGGGATGTAGTTATGAGACTGGTGGGCGCAAGGCCGGCAGTCTCAATACTGACATCCAAATCCAGACAAGGGACTTAAGATAGGCATCGAAATACTGAAGCCTATCTTAGAATGAGGTAAGCCCAGGGCGCCATTCGTGTTAGCCGCGGGGGGAGGGGGGGTTAGGCACCCCTACGGGGGAGGGTTAATGTTAGGCAGCGGGGTGGGGTGGGGGGAGAGGGGTAGGGATAGGGTACTTACCTGCACTGTCAGGATCTTCTCCCTTCGGGATGCCAGCGTCGGGATATAAACCAGCTGCTATTCATACCCATTCCGTTCAGATACATATTTTCAAGCCAAAGCCATGCAGCAATTGTGATTTGAGGGGAGATGATGGCATCTAGCCATCATTTATCAAATGCAACCTCCAAAATGACAGTTACAAGCCGATTGGTTGCTTTGGAAACTTCTCCACTTTATCTCTCCCCAAGGATTAATACAACTTCCTCTCGGAGAGAAGGAGCTTTGTCGTGGTTTGGATGCTGCACAATATATTTATTCTCTTTTGGGTCCGTATCACGGGATTGCAGCACGTTATCTAGCCTACGTTGGGCTGTTCTTTGTTCCCTGGCAGCAGTGGAGAATTCTCACGGACAGAATGTACAACGAATGTGGAAAGTTACTAGGATCTTTTGGCGCTGGTAGTGACTAGTATTTCTCCTGGCTGCCTTTCCATATAAGCCATAGTTGTACAGTCATATATATTTTTTTTTATGGTAGTCAAACTTTTAGCATTTAAAGTATAGCAGAGGCCAAACTCTAGCTATTGGATTTGATGCAACATTTCGGAGCATCATATAATCTGATCTACGAATTTACTGGGACTACTAGTCCTAGAAAAATGGTAATGGTCATCAATGTTCCCTATTTATTTGGGCAGCACAGACAGTGTAATGGTTAGCGTTACTACCTCACAGCACTGAGGTCGTGGGTTAAATTCCCACTACGGCCCTAACTATGTGGAGTTTGTATATTCTCCCTGTGCTTGCGTGGGTTTCCTCTGGGAACTCCCGTTTCCTCCCACACTCCAAAAATATAGTGGTAGCTTAATTGGCTCCCCACAAAATTGACCATAGTATGTATATGTGCGTGTACATGTGGTAGGGAATATAGATTGTAAGCTCCACTGGGGCAGGGACGGATGTGAATGGCCAAATATTCTCTGTAAAGCGCTGCGGAATATGTGTGCGCTATATAAATAACTGGTAATAAATAAATACATTTATAAATAGACTATTTTTGGACTTCAAAAAATGTTTGGGAGTGGACAGACAATTGAATTACAAGACTAAACTATAATGAACAATGACCTTTATTGTGCTACACTAATGATAACTAAGCACTAAAGCATTTGTCTGTCGATTGGGGATGTAGTTATGTTGCGGCCACCTCTCACAATCCCGACACCGGAATGCGGACTAGGGATTTATGACAAGCGTCAAGATACCGACGCCTGTTATAATTTCGGCGCCAGAATGCAGAATGACGTGGGCCCGAACGAGGTAAGTACGGGCACCCGTCCTATTAGCCATGGGGGAAGGGAGGATTAGGTTTAGGGCACCCCGGGGGGATTTAGGATTAGGCTAGGGGATGGGGGAGGCCAGGGTTAGGCACCCCTTCGCCTCTCCCGGGAGGGTTAGGTTCAGGGTGCAGGGAGGGGGTTAGGTTCAGGCACTAACGGGGGGAGGTTAGGCATTAGGGGGGGTGGGGGGGGTTAGCGCACCCCTGGGGGATTTAGGAGTAGGCTAGGGGAAGGGGTGGGAATAATGGTTAGGCACCACAGAGGTAGAGGTTAGGGTTAGGCATCCCCCCCCCCCCCGGGAGGGGTAGGTTTAGGGTGCAGGGAGGGGGGGTTAGGTGTAGGCACCCCTAAAGGAGGGTTAGGGAGGGTGGAGAGTAGAGGGGTTGGGTTAGTTGTACTTACCTCCACTGTTGGAATTTCCTCCCTTCGGCCAGCTGCTGTCGGGATTTGAACCGGCGGCTATACAATCCCATTCCGTCCATTGTCATGCTGTTTTCACATTGTACAGTGCCATACTCCCCCTATTGGCAGCTTTTGGCACTATTTTTTTTTTTATTTATTTTAGAATCCTGCTTCCCATGACCCGATTAGTCTACCAACCAAATGTGGTGACATTCTGGTAATCATATCAAGATACAGACAGCTCTGAATAGGGGACGTTTAATTCTGCGCATCCTGTATAAACAAACAAATCTGTACACTGCAGACTGTAAACTGCCCGAAGTTCTACATTTATAGAGGTAGTGGTCACTGCATGATGGTCAGATAATGAAGGGCACTTGATGAGCAGAACCAGGCTCAAATGACATTCTTATTTATAATATCTGTATTCACCCATCAGCCATAACATTAAAACCACTGACAGGTAAAGTGAATAACATTGATTATCTTGTTACAATGACACCGGGCAAGGTGTGGGACATATTAGGTAGCAAGTGAATAGTCAGTTTTTGAAGCTGATGTCTTAGAAGCAGAGAAAATGGGAAAGCGTACCCACACAAAACTAGGCACGTGGTTTAATGTTATGGTTGATGGGTGTAGATGTTAAGCTTCATTATTAAAGGCATAATAAGAAGGATAATGAAACTGTAATGAGGTACTATTCGTAAATATTACTTATGTTGCTTTGTTATGAATTTATTAAGCAATGAAAACAAAAATCTGCATTAACTTACCACATGACAAGATCACATTTTAGTACTTGGTGAGGACTGCATGATTGTTAAATATGAATACGCTTTCTTTCAACTGTACTTTGTCCATGCGATTGTATGGGACCTTTGAACACACACTTGCCAATTATTTTTCCTTATTTTAAAGGAAGAATCCATTTAACAGACAGATAGTGCCCTGATCAGAACAGGACCAAAAAGGTGAGAGTCCACAATAGTGACCACTGTGTCACTGTGCCAACTCCATGCAACAGTCATTATTTACCATTTTAAATATTTAGATTGTTCTGAACTGTCCAGTCGATGTATGTGGATTTCGAATGAGGACATTTCTTGACAAATAGGGACAGGGGCGTGGCTTACTTTCTCCCAATTGTCTGGGTGGGGTGCTAAATGATTACACTTAACAATAAAAATGGTAGCAGCAAAGCATGTGCCCTCTCATTACGTCCTAATGCTTCGAGTGGTTTGGGTCAATCCCTACATTTATAACCATAGCTCCACCTGTTTAGCAATTAAACTACTTACTGACTGCTCTGCACGGCCATAACGTTTCAGAACTAGGTGGTCTGTGAAACCTACTAAACGGGCCGTCCTGGTGCCTCTTCATGTCTCAGGGCCACACACTGTCCAACACCATGCAGCCTCACATGTGCACATCATGCATGCCTCTTACTGGCTTTCTCTTCCTCTTTTCAATAATCCTTCACTTCCTCTTGCAGACTAATCTTTGCCTGTGATATCAGTTACATGCTGACACTCCATAAAGCCACATCTATATAATATAGTCTATTGTTACAGAAAAGCTAACTCGCAATGGCTAGAAATACTACTCAGCCCACGGGCATTTTTCACACTATGCAATGCAAACACAATGTATTTGAGAATTCTGTATTATTAAATAAAAAAAACACAAACTTTGTCTCAATAACAAATCAAACAATCACCATCATTGTTATAAAACACACACAAAAAAAAAGCAATTCAACAAGGAGGTATAGATGTGTCCTTACACATCTTTGTTGCGCTCCTCTTGGTGCGCCTGGTATCTTGAGGCTCTGCTAGCGCTGGGCGTCTTTTTTGCCAAAAATGCGTCCAGGGTGCAATGCGATGAGACTATGACGCACCATCAGACTGTGTTGATTAATTAGATATGCGACACTTGTATATCGGTGTGTGACGGAGTCACTGAATCTGTATACGAAGTGCTACATTGTAGCGGCCTCTGCTTTCCTTCAGTCAGAGTTCTGTTGTGCTCCATATACGGATATACAAGAGTCACATATTAAATGAATCGGCACAGTCTGCTGGTGCTTCCTAGTTGCATCGCGAAAGACGCATTTTTGGCAAAAATAAAGATACCCAATGCTAGAAGTGTTGCGCAGATCCTGGCGGCTCGCTCATGCCAGCCAAGTCACGCTGCATGGCGTATTAAGGCTAGATGTACAGTGCATCCAGAAAGTACTCACAACAATTCACTTTTTCCACATTGTTATGTTACAGCCTTATTCCAAAATTGAATAAATTCATATTTGTCCTCAAAATTCTACACACAATACCCCATAATGACAATGTTCAAAAAGTTTTGAGATTTTTGCAAATTTAATTTAAAAAAAAAAAAAAAAAAACTAAAGCTGGGCATACACTAACATTTTCTGTCAGATATCTGTCCAATCTGGATGGTTGGAATGAAAATCTGGTAATGTATGGGAGCAAATGACAATCGTCCATTTGCTCACAAACACTGGAAATTAGCCAAAAATGGTTGTTCAGACAAATTGGTTAAAACACACAAATAAAAAAATTGTTCAAATTGGTTACGTTTCCTTTTTCAGTGTTTAAAACCATATAATCGACTGTCATTTGTTCCCATGCATTACCAGGTTTTCATTCAAACCATCCAGATTGGACAGATATCTGACAGAAAATTGTATAGTGGATGTTCAGCTTAAGAAATCACATGTACATAAGTATTCACGACCTTTGCCATGAAGCTCAAAATTGAGCTCAGGTGCATCCTGTTTCCACTCATCATCCTTGAGATGTTCATACAGGTTAATTGGAGTCCACCTGTGGTAAATTCAGTTGATTGGACATGCTTATGAAAGGCATACACCTGTCTATATAAGGTCCCACACTTGACATTGCATGTCAGAGCACAAACCAAGCTTGAAGTCCAAGGAATTGTCTGTAGACCTCCGAGACAAGATTGTCTCGAGGCACAAATCTGGGGAAGGGTACAGAAAAATATCTGCTGCTTTGAAGGTCCCAATGAGCACAGTGGCCTCCATCGTTCGTAAATGGAAGAAGTTCAGAACCACCAGGACTCTTCTTAGAGTTGGCCGGCCGTCTAAACTGAGCGATCGGGGGAGAAGGGCCCTAGTCAGGGAGGTGACCAAGAACCTAATGATCACTCTGTCAGAGCTACAGCATTCATCTGTGGAGAGAGGAGAACCTTCTAGAAGGACAACCATCTCTGCAGCAATCCACCAATCAGGCCTGTATGGTAGAGTGGCCAGACGGAAGCCACTCCTTAGTAAAAAGCACATGGCAGCCCACCTAGAGTTTGCCAAAATGCACCTGAAGGACTCTCAGACCATGAGAGACAAAGATTGAACTCTTTGGCGTGAATGCCAGACGTTATGTTTGGAGGAAACCAGGCACCATTCATCACCAGGCCAAAACCATCCCTACAGTGTAGCATGGTGGTGGCAGCATCATGCTGTGGGGATGTTTTTCGGCGGCAGGAACTGGGAGACACGTCAGGATAGAGGGAAAGATGAAAGCAAGGTACAGAGACATCCTGGATGAAAACCTACTCCAGAAAGCTCCTGACCTCAGACTGGGGCGATGGTTCAACTTTCAGCAGGATATCTACCCTAAGCACACAGCCAAGATATCAAAGCAGTGGCTTCAGGACAACTCTGTGAATGTCCTTGAGTGGCCCAGCCAGAGCCTAGACTTGAATCCGATTGAACATCTCTGGAGAGATCTGAAAATGGCTGTGCACCGACGCTTCCCATCCGACCTGATGGAGCTTGAGAGGTGCTGCAAAGAGGAATGGGCGAAACTGCCCAAAGATAGCTGTGCCAAGCTTGTGGCATTATATTCAAAAAGACTTGAGGCTGTAATTGCTGCCAAAGGTGCATCAACAAAGTACTGAGCAAAGGTTGTGAAAACTTATATAACATGTGATTTCTTAGTTTTGGGGTTTGTTTGTTTTTTTTAATAAATTTGCAAAAAATCGCAAAAAAAAAAAACTTTCTACACATCATTATGGGGTATTGTGTGTAGAATTTTGAGTACCAAAATTAATTTATTCCATTTTGGAATAAGAATGTAACATAACAAAATGTGGAAAAAGTGAAGCGTTGTGAATACTTTCCGGATGCACTGTATAAGGACACATTTATATTACTCCAATATAGATCCATCGAGTAATATAGATCCACCTGGCAGTACACTCTCTGTGTTCCTCCTAATTAGCTAGTGGTCTGACAGTGAGATCTTGGAGTCATGATTAAAGGCGGAATGCGTCAGTTAACAAAAGTAAAGGGGAACTGCTGACCACCAAAGAACAGCCTGGTTTCTAGGTGCTGGAAAAACTAGTTGGTTATAGTTACAGACCTTGGCATGCTGATCATCATTAATGGAAGAGCTACCTAAAGCTGGCCACACACTAGACCAACTTTCATCCAACCATCCAACTTGTTGATTGGTTGGAATGAAAATCTGGTAAGGTATGAAAGCAAATGACAATGAGCAATTTGCTCCCAAATGCCGGAAAATGGACAAAAACTGTTGTTTGAACAAATTGTTTACATCAAACATTTAACAAACTTGTCTGAATGACCATTTTCATCTATTTTCTGGCATTTAGGGGCAAATTGCTGATCATCATTTACTCTCATACGTTACCAGATTTTCATTCCAACCAATCAACAAGTTGGATGGTTGGATGCAAGTTGGTCTAGTGTGTGGCCAGCTTAAGACACTAACTGCAAACATTGAGATGGCTATGAATAAACTGGACATACAATCATACATTTTAATTTTATTATAATGTATTTGGGAGGGGGGGGGATTTTAGTAATGGCAAATTGGAAGGTGTATCCCAGCTTAAGACTCGCTATCGGAGAGACTTGGTATTTTTCTAATGCCTGTATATATACACAACTACTTTCCTTTCTACAATCTTTGCCAAGAATAAAATAATGAAGAAAACTTACAGCTTTCAACTGCATGCGAAACTAGAGTACTAACTCGTAATAATTTACTTTGCGGATCTATTGAGGAACCTATTGTGAAAAAGGACTTAGGAGCTTCCATAGAAGAAGATATGCAGCGTGTCTAAATATGGGTACACACTTGAACAACCAAACGATCATGCGATGGTGCTATATGATGAAACACTATATCGTGTCTGCACACACACTGCATGATCAGCAGCACAATGACACAATATATATCGTTTCAGGATTAATGGTTCTGCACCGTTTCGTACGACACATCAGATGGGAAGATTCGACCACTCAATTCAAACAACAAATTTGGGGTACACACTAAACAATGGTCATTGCGATTCATCGCGGATGCAGAAGACTGGCCAATATATCGTTAAGACTTAACACTTTAATTGAGGAAACTTCAATATAAAATGTATTCCAGATGGTATTTTTGTACGAACGAGATTTTATTCGCCGACACGGTTTTGAGACTTCAAATTTTTGGCGGGATGCTCATGAAATCCTAGAACAAATATTGAACACCAAATATCACCGTTTCCAGGAGTCAGCTATTTTATGCCTCCCCGTTACTGACTTGGGAGCGCATCCTGGAAAAGCTGGCTTTCATGTCTCAAAACGCAGCCAAATCTTCTATACAGTAGCAAAACATTGGAAAAATTTGGTTTATTGCCTCTACGGAAAAAAACCCCCACTTTATTTGGACCCCTAGCTTACATTAGATTTCCCCCACCCCATCAATATTCACTACTTTGTCATTAATATCCATACTGGATAATGCCACTGTGTTGTGGCATTTAGCATTACAATGCATAAATTCATCAGACCTTGGTAACAATTTAGTATGCAGAATACTCACTCGCCCCATCACAAAACATAAGACTGATGCACTGATAATGTTTCTCCTGTTTATTTTACTGATCGTTAAATCACTGTTGGATTACTGAACATTTTCTATTGTTTATTGGCACTGTTCGACTTATTTAAAAATAAAAAGTTTCTAAAGAGAAATAGAAAGTCTTCTTTTTCTTTGACATTAGAAATCATGCTATTTTGTGTTGATCAATTAAACAAATTCCCCAGTTAAATCACTTTTGACACCATGGGGTGAATTTATTTGTTTTATCGCGCCTGTAAGTAATGGGCGCCCGACGCGCGATAGTCAATTGATTATGCTTATGAGCGCAAGTGCCGCGGGCTCCAGCTACTATATATACACATACACTTGCCGCGCCCAAATGCAACTGGTTTAGATGTGTAAAACAGCTAAATCTGTGCAAAGTCCTGGTTAGTGGCACCAGACTTTTTACGGACTTATGCTCGCCACCTCAGGAGGGTGCAAGCAGAAATATGGGTGCCCGCAACACTCATGTTCGATCGGAGTAACAATTGAATAGTTCCGTCGGCTGCCCAAACAAGAATAGAATCTTTCCCCCTGATTTAAAAAATGTGTAAAATGCCAGTAAATACTTTTTATAGCCACTGTATTTATTTTATTTCTCCATTTCCTGCTGGTATTTTGTGCTTAATAAATCAGAAAATGAAGCGTGCACATGGGCTGGATGAGCAGATGGAAGGACAACGATACTCACTTTGTTGACTACCGCTAATGAACAGACACAACAAAGTATCTTGCGATAATGTAAAATCAATAATTATATCAATTATAATAAAACTGGGGCTGGATTGATTAGGAGATTAATTTTGCTTTACATGTAAAGTGGCCACATTTACCAAAAATGGTTTCTAGTCTTAAGGTGCATACACACAGGAGAATGAAATCGTCCTGTGTGTCCCCGGGCAGGGGCGTGCTTAGTGTCGTTAATGACACTGAGCACAAACACTGAACGAAATCAAGAAAGATTTTGTTCAGTGCGGGGCTCCTTCCCTCATCCCTGCACATGTTCAACCTGACAATATCGTCAGGGTGGGCAGGAGGTTCGGGCGATGAACGGCAACTACCAACGGGAGCGCGCATTGGTAGTTGCCGTTCGTCGTTTTGGCCCTGAAACTAAACAATTTTTTAAACGACTGAACGATATCATTAACGACCAATCGTTTAAAAAATCGTCCTGCGTGTACGCACCTTAAGGCTAGATACACACTGGAGCGACAAGCATTTGTTCTGACATCGGAACGAATGCCTGTGAACAGTGCTTGTGCGTCTACACTGGACGATCGTTACGTCATTAGCAATGCATTGGCCACTAGCGATATCGCTGGGTTTGATGGGCAGCACATCAAACCTGGTGACCGACACTAGCGACCAAAGCTGCACGCAATCGCCGGTACACACAAAGCGACATAGGCGATATGTTGTTACGAAACGGCACATTATCAGTCAGATATCGCTCCAGTGTGTACCCAGCTTAATAGACATCCTAGTATATATAGCTAAACCACATACAAACTACAGTAGTGCCACTACTTTACAAATACATATATATTTTTTAACCTGTTTTCATCGATACATACATATAAAAAAAATACTTACCATTTGCATATTATTCCCGAAATTGTTTTGAAAATATTTCATTTAAAGAAACACTGTATTTTTAAAGATTTAAAAACAATCAGCAAATTCCAAACACATGAAAAAAACTTACTAATAAATCCCAGTTGTTCTGCTCAAGCAATGTGATGGCTTCATCGATATTCTCAATGCCGGTACATGCCTGGAAGGGAGGAAGAGAACACAAAGGGTTACAGAGCAGCATACTCTCCTGTCTGGGGTTGGCTGTAAGACCAGGACTGTGTCACTATCCCCCCAGTGCAACCCAGGCCCAGGTAAATGTTTTAACAAACTCTGAACTGCAGATGAACTCTACGCTAACTACAGCCCAGCCAGGAGAGGCCAAGCTCCCTCCAGTTCCCAGCAACACCTCCAGCCGTCCAAATGTTATACGTACAATTCTAGACCTACTTATAAAGGCTTATTTTATAAAATAATGCACAATGCAGACCGCTTTCCAATCAGCAACCAAACCTTTACTTACATTGCAGTGATTGGATAGAGAACATTTGTACAGTGTGTGTGTGTATATATATATATATATATATATATATATATATATGAATTACATATACACACACACACACCATTATTAAAAGGACTATTACTGTATCTTTTATAGAGCACATCGCTCTCCTCCTTCTGTGTCTTTCAGTCATGCTTTTAGATCATTAGGCAGAGCTGTTTATTTTTCGCTGCCCAGTGATTCCAGAAATCTGATTTACAGATATAACCGTATTCACGGAGGAGAGACCGCAATGGCAATGTAAAAGCAGCACTTCCTAATGAGATTACCGTAATACAAGACTAAATAGCACATAAAAAAAACAAGAGATATGGTAAGAACTTACCTTTGTTATCTCTGTTTCTACGAAGTCCATAGGGTCCACAGGGTTGACCTTGGGGTATAGCTTGGATCTGGATCCACGGGCACCATACAGTTAAAGCTTTAGCTCCCAGGATGCACCTGGGTCCGTCCTCCTCTATACCCCGCCCCCGACCACAGGCACCTCAGTTGGTAAGCAGCTAAGGCCGGAGGAGGAGACTAAACAGAGAGAAGGAAAACTGGAACACACAAGAAACCATACTCACAGAAATGGGAGACGGAAAACCGGTGACCAGCCACACAGCCCATATGAAGCCAGGTGCGTCAGGGCGGGCGCCCTGTGAACCCTATGGACTTCGTAGAAACAGAGATAACAAAGGTAAGTTCTTACCATATCTCTTGTTTTCTACTTCAGGGTCCATAGGGGGTCCACAGGGTTGACCTTGGGGATGTCCCAAAGCAGTTCAACTAAGGGCGGGGACGCTCCTGTGCTGAAAGGAGTACCCGGCGCCCAAAGGATGCATCCTGAGATGCGAAGGTGTCAAACGCATAGAACCTCAAAAATGTTTGAATTGAAGACCAAGTGGCCGCCTTACACAGCTGAACAGCGTAGGCGCCACGTCTAGCAGCCCAAGAGGGACCCACAGAACGAGTGGAATGAGCCTTAACAGAGGCTGGCACAGGTAAACCCTCCTGTGCATAAGCCTCACAATAACGGAACGAAGCCAACGGGCTAACGTTTGCTTGTTGGCAGGCCAACCCCTCTTGTGAAAACCGAAGAGGACAAACAAAGAATCCGACTTCCTAACCGAAGCAGTCCGGTCCACATAGATTCTAAGTGCCCGGACTACATCTAAGGAAGCCTCACCTGCTGAAAGATCAGGTGACTGAAAAGCTGGCACAACAAGTTCCTGGTTAATGTGGAACTTAGCAACCACTTTAGGCAAAAACTCAGATACCCTCCTGGCCGAAGCAAGAGCCAGGAGAAACACAGTCTTAAGTGTTAACCACTTGAGGTCAACCGACTCAAGAGGCTCAAAAGGAGGTCCCTGCAGGACCCGAAGAACCACCGCCAAATCCCACGGAGCCACTGGAGGCACAAAGGGAGGCTGGATCCTCAGAACACCCTGGAACAAAGTGTGAACGTCAGGCAGTGTGGCAATCCTTCGTTGGAACCACACTGACAGGGCCGATACATAAACTCTTAGGGAAGCAAGCCGTAAGCCCAGGTCAAGACCTGACTGCAGAAATGCCAAAATCCTAGAAAACTCTGAACACCCGAGGGTCATAGCTTCTAGACTCGCACCACTGAAAGTAAGTGTGCCACACTCTGTGGTAAATCCGTGCAGAGGCAGGTTTACGTGCCCTAAGCATGGTACTGTTGACAGAGCTTGAAAAACCCCGGGACCTTAAGACGGCTGTCTCAAGAGCCACGCCGTCAAAGACAGTCGACCCAGATCCGGGTAAAGGCAGGGACCCTGAGACAGCAGATCCCGACGTTGAGGCAGAAGGTACAGAGCGTCTACAGACAGGCCCCTGAGATCGGAGTACCAAGGACGTCTGGGCCAAGCTGGAGCCACCAGCAGAAACGTGCCTCCGTCCTGTTAGATCTTTCTGAGTACCCGAGGGAGCAGGGAGACTGGAGGAAACAGATACGCTAGGTGAAACGACCATTTCACTGACAACGCATCCACTAGGCTTGCGCCTGCGTCCCTTGTCCTTGAGCCATATATGGGCAACTTGTAATTGTGACGAGAGGCCATCAGGTCCTATTCCGGCAGTCCCCACCTGTCCACGAGAAGTTGAAACACCTCTGGGTGAAGCGACCATTCCCCGGGATGCACGTCGTGACGGCTGAGGAAGTCTGCCTCCCAATTGAGGACTCCCGGGACGAAGACTGCCGATATTGCTGGAAGGTGGCACTCCGCCCAAGTCAGGATTTGGGACACTTCCAACATCGCAGCTCGACTGCGAGTTCCTCCGTGGTGATTTATGTATGCCACCGTGGTGACGTTGTCTGATTGCACCTGAACTGCTCTTCCGAGAAGAACGGTGCCTGACGCCAGAAGAGCACGGTACACTGCCCGTAGCTCTAGAATGTTTATGGGAAGGACGGCCTCCTCCGCCGACCAACGGCCCTGAAGAGACAACGAGCCGGTCACTGCCCCTCAACCCCGGAGACTGGCATCTGTCGTGAGCAGAACCCAGTCCGGAATCCAAAAGGGGCGACCCTGGCCAAGATGAGCTGACTGCAGCCACCACGCCAAGGACTGGCGCACTTCCGGGGACAATACCAGTATCTGGGATCGTATCCGGCGGGACAACCCGTTCCATTCCACAAGAATCTGCCCCGGCAGGGGTCTGGAATGGAACTGGGCGAACTCCACCATGTCGAATGCCGACACCATGGACCCCAGGACTCATTGCCGAAAGTATTCACACCCTGCCACTGCTTAGGCAACCGTGTATCCTCAGTTGTAGGGAGGATACCTTTTCCAGAGTCAAGAAAATCCTTTGTTGACTGGAGTCCAAGAGTGCTCCCAGATGGACCATCCGTTGAGATGGGATCAGAGACGACTTCTTCCAATTTATTAACCACCCATGTGCTTGAAGACAAGCAATTGTCAGGTGGAGATGATGAAGAAGCACCTCCGGGGAGCTCGCCAGCAGCAGCAGATCGTCCAGGTACGGCAGCAACCGTATACCCTGACCCCGAAGGTGGGCAGCCATGACTGCCGTCACCTTGGTGAAGACCCTCGGAGCCGTGGAAAGAACGAAAGGCAACGCCCGAAATTGGTAGTGATGGTTTAGGATAGCAAACCTCAGGTACCGCTGATGTGCCAGTGCCACAGGCACGTGGAGATAGGCGTCCTGGATATCGAGGGAGACCATGAAGTCCCCCGGTTCCATCGCCAGGATGATGGACCGCAATGTTTCCATCCTGAACTCGGGAACTCTGAGGTACTTGTTCAGAGACCTTAAACTCAGAATAGGGCGATGAGACCCATTTGGTCTCTGCACCAGAAACAGAGATGCGAAGCTTTGGACTCGTCCAGCGAAGGACTCGTGCAAAAAAATTGGTGGGGCGGCCTGCACCGAAACGACAGGGCGTACCCTTGAGAGACTACTTCTCGAACCCAAGCATCCGTGGTGAACCAACACTGGGCGAATCTGAGAAGTCAGCCTCCCACTCTGGGGTCCCCCAGGGAGAGGCCCGTCCCGTCAGGCAGCAGGTTTATCCTGCTGTTTGGAAGAGGGGCGCCAAGCATTCCATATGCTTCTTGAGTTTGGATGAGGCTTTGGTCGCTGAATGTCTCGGGAAGGACTGGCCCTTGGCCTTACCCTGAACCCGAAATGACCGAACGGCAGTGCTCCTCACCCTAGCCAGCGCAGAAGCCGAAGGGAGGAAAGCCGACTTGGACTTAGCCAAGGTATCCACTATTTTTTCCAAATCTGGACCAAATAGCAAATCTCCATTAAAGGGGAGAGCCTCCAGACCCTTTTTAGAGTCCGCATCAGCCCTCCAGGACCGCAGCCACAAGGATCTCCGAGCAGACAAAGCCGCAACTCTAGAGGTTAACATGCTTGCGTCCAATGACGCTTCCCCAATATAGGAATTGGCATCCCTCATTTGTGCCACTAATGCTCTCTAAACATCCGGAACACCGTCCGTAAGAGAATCCTCCAAGGCTTTGGCCCAGTTCTCAATGGCTTAAGCCACGCAGGAAATGGCCATGGACGGGCGCGCCACCGCTCCGGAGAGCGACTTCAAACAAATCTCCACTTTCCTGTCCGTTGGATCCTTTAAAGAGGAAATAGACGGCAATGGTAGCGTAGCGGATTTAACCAAGCGAGTGACATGTGAATCCACCACCGGTGGAGTCTCCCATTTCCTGCAATGATCCTCAGGAAAGGGATAATGAGAAGCCAACCCTTTCTGCGGTTGGAATCTCTTGCTGGGTAATTGCCAGGCCGCCGCCATATGATCCACCAACTGATCGGACAGAGGGATTTGCTTTCCTGAAGTCAGGAAACTTTGACTTAGGGACCGGTGCCTCCTCCTCTATATTGAGAATAGCCCGCACCACCCTAACTAATGCTGGAACATTAATGGAGGACCTAGGCTCAACCTCCTGTCCCACAGCATCCAAATCAGAATCCTATGGACCTCTCCATCATCTGAAGAGGGATCCGATTCTGATACCTGCGCAGTGAGTAAACTCACAACAGGCCGCTTAGCCGCCTTCTGTGGCACATCGCCCTGCAACAATGACTTAAAAGCCGAGGATGAAGGCGCCAAACTCTGTACCGAGTTGGAGAGAACATCCACCCAAGGCGGAGGAGCCGACTGAGGGAAGCCCTGAAAAGGCACTACAGACTGTTGTGATACAGGGGGAGGCTGGACATACACAGACAGCCCCGAATACTGTCTCACAGTCTGGGCCCCGGAGGGAGACCGCAATACCTGCGGAATATCCGGGGAATGGGAGATAGAGTGCTGGGACAATGCCCCAGAAGGGGTCACTGTAGGGATCGACATCTGCAATAGATGTCAGCACTTGTGAAACATCGCCCAAGGGGGGTCCTGCTGCATAGGGGTATAGAGGGGCCTGGTGCCAGCTGGCACTGCCCGCAAAGACCATCCTGAGATAAATCCTCCCATTAACACCAGCAGAACAGCGACACAGGAGCCCCGGAGTGCTCAGTCTCCTCATCAGACATAATACAGTAATTATACAATAAATACTTATCAGCAGAGGACATACGGTGTTAACACCCTCGCACTCACCAGCATGCAACACAAACAGGCCCAAAAATATGGTACTGTGTAGCACACAACAGTATGTGACTGACCTCACAAATACATGATTTATAAAAGTGAGGTTAATAGAAAAACGCCCCTCCCCCACACACCTTCGGGCTGTAGGAGAAGCAAAGGGATAGATATAAGCTGACAGCAAGTAGAGAATAAGTACAGACAGCAGCACTAGCAAAGTCACATACAATGCAGGAAGATTGTACTTACTGCACCAATCGCTGCCCTCAACCACCCAGATTCAGTGTCTGGGGGGAGTTATAGCGCTGTGTACACTGTCCTTTTGGTGGGGAGAGGTACACAGACCATGCACCTGCCTGGGAGCCTACGTTAGTCGGAGAGCTCTGAGGAGGAGTGGCCAGCAGAGGAGCAGCTCAGCGACGCCAGTACACACGAGAAAAGGCGCGCTGAGCTGAGGGGAGGAGCCGCTAAACCAGGGAAGGCTGCCTCCCCTGGCTAGTATTTAACCCCAGGGATGCCGGTTCCCCTCCGGAACTTATACCCTGGTGGCCCAGCGGAGCGCGGGGTATGCCTGCATGAGGGGGAGCCCGCCGCCGCTACTAGCGCCGCCGGTCTGTCCCCAGAGACCAGCGGCAACTGACTGCATTTACCCCCGCGAGCGGCGCTAAGAGCGCTGCTCGCGGCTTACCTGTTCCCCGTAGAGTCCGGCAGCAGTCAGAGGGAGGTCCCGGAGCCATGCTAGGACTAACTCCGGGGTCCCGCTGCGATCGCCAGATCAGTACTGGCGTCGCAGCGCCAGCGGGGTGTTGAAGCGGCAGCATGGACATCCAGAAGGACAGTCCTATGCTGCCGCATTAAGTGTAAAACAAGAGAGAAAAAATAAAAAACTTTTCTTCTATAAAAATAAAGCTATGGGGCTGCTCCTGCAGCCCCACTGCACAGTGCAACCGACTTCGGCCGGCACCAAACTGAAACTGAGGTGCCTGTGGCCGGAGGCGGGGTATAGAGGAGGACGGACCCAGGTGCATCCTGGGAGCTAAAGCTTTAACTGTATGGTGCCCGTGGATCCAGATCCAAGCTATACCCCAAGGTCAACCCTGTGGACCCCCTATGGACCCTGAAGTAGAAATAAAAAGGTACTAAAAAAAAAAAAAAAAAAAAATCATATACCCACTACTACTGTATTACAAAGAAATCAAAAGGTAGAAATTCCCTGTAATCAAGATAGATTATATAATAATGCCAAGTGAATTTATATATTTACAATAAAGCTCATCTTAAAGGCATAACATTAAAATGGGCTTAAGCCACCTATAAATTATCTTTCCAAACAGCAAACTGGTTGGAATGAAAATCTGGGCGTGTATGAGAGCAAACGACCAATCAGCCGTTTTGCTCTCAAACACTGTAAAACGGCCGAAAAAGTTTTTTTCAGGCAAGTTGGTTAAATCGGTTTGATTAAACTAAATTGGTCTGATTGACCGTTTTTCCCGTTTTCCTTTATGTGTGCATCCGTCTTAAGTAAGCGGACGGTATGCTACAGCCATTTACAGCTAATATAAGATTACACGAACTGGACAGAGCATTTATACGGTCTCACTTATTCTTGTTTATCTACAGTACATCGCTCAACCAAGTACATAGCACTGTAAGTGGCAACAAACTTCTATGGGTGGACATCGCCTTTAAAATAAACAGCGACACAGTGAGGTAAACCTGAGAGTTGGTAAAAACTATACAGTACACTATCTGCCCCATCCCTCCTGGAAAAAGCTAGTTATCCATGTAATATTATTTTGTGAAAGAGAATAGTAAAGAATATCGCCATTTCCATACGGCATCACCATTCGCTTATAGTGCTGCTGTTTTCTACAGGAGAGTCAATATCCTCCAGAGACAACCCTGCAGGGTATGCGTTGCCGACCGCCGGCATCTAGACTACAGAATCCCAGCGAGGGTTAACTAACCTACGCCGCGAGATCGGCACCCGGCATCCCGATCGAAGGGATGCCGAGCACGGACAGCCGCGGGGGAGGGGGGCAGGTTTAGGGTTCCCGGGAGGGACTTAGGGTTAGGCATCCCCCCGGGAGGTTAGGTTTAGGCTAATGGGAGGGAGTGTTAGTGTTAGGCACCCCCGGGGGAACGTTAGGGTTAGGCACCCCCCCAGGGGACTTAAGCTGGCCACACATCTAAAGATTATCTGTCCAACCAGCCAACTTGTTGATTGGTTGGAATGAAAATCTGGTATGATATGAAAGCAAATGACAATCAGCAACTTGCTCCCAAACACTGGAAAATGGACAAAAACTGTTTGAACAAATTCTTTGGATTAAACATTTAAAAAAACTTGTCTGAACGACCATTTTCATCTGTTTTCTGGCATTAGGAGCAAATTGCTGATCATCAGTTACTCCCATACGTTACCAGATCTTCATTCCAACCAATCAACTTAGTTGGATACAAGTTGGTCTAATGTGTGGCCAGCTTTAGGTTTAGGCGGCGGGAAAGGGGGGGGGGTTGGTTTAGGCACCCTAAAGGAGGGTTAGGGTGTAGAGTTAGGTCAGTAAGTACTTACTTTCTAGACCAGGGGTTCCCAACCACGGTCCTCAAGGCACACTAACAGTCCAGGTTTTAGGGATAACCATACTTGAGCACAGGTGACTTAATTAGTGCCTCAGTTATTTTGATTAGACCATCTGTGCACAATCATGGCTATCCTTAAAACCAGGACTGTTAGTGTGCCTTGAGGACCGAGGTTGGGAATCACTGTTCTAGACGATCGGGATTTCCTTCCATGTCGGGCTGGCGCTGCCGGGATTTGGCGGTGTATCATACCGAATCCTGAGAGACTGCTACACTTTGATGTGTCTTTTGACCACTAAAAACAGGTTTTCAATTGAAGTTTATTAGAAATTACACACTTAACAAATTAGTGTTGAACCTTATCCAAGTCTGTGGGTAACCAGTCACCCGGCCATCAACTAGCAAGCTGTGCAAATGATTAATGAGAAAATAAAAGCTCAACTTAGCAATTTAGAAATTTGCTAATTATGCTGGGTAAAATAGTACCCCATTACCAATCATGTGTGACTGACGTGTAACACACAGCTCTCCCCTTGTTGTGGAACTACAAATCTCAAAGCTATGGACTGGCAGCTCCTACCAGGACCACTAGAAAGATACCCCCTGCCTTTAGACCTATAGCGCCTCATCAAATATGGATATAGTAGTATAGACGAGGATGGGATAGCTTACTGGTAATATGCCATCATTCCAGAACTCTGGGCAGAAACTCTCCATAAAGTTCATAAAGCAGAACTGCCAAACCCATGGGAACAAACGGTACACTGTCGGCAGACATAAGAACACGCAGTGCTCTCCAAGAAATGCAGCCTGTTCTGCAAAATAAACTGACTTATCACTGAACGGCTTATCAATTCTGCTAGACACTATTGCCGGTTAGAATGACAGCCCTGGAAGTCATTCACTTGCACAGTAATAAATCACAAGATGCATTAAGATGTGTGGGGCATTGTTCGGTGTCCTAATCTCTCATCTATTATCCCATCAGCATATAGCCAGGATCCAGTTTCTCTACAGCCATTTCTAGCATATAGTGCTGACAAATTAATTACATTTTGATGCTTCCAATGGATAGAGAAGTCTTAGTAACGCTGACACAGAATTTCCGAGCACATAGATGAGTGTGCAGTTACGATTTCTGACCACTTGGTGGAGCTAGAACATGCACTGAAATCATCATCAGCACTCGTCACTGTCTCCTGCTCAATTCACATGGCAAAATTAAAAAATCACCTTCCCACATTTTCACTAGGGGACAATTACACTAACAGGATTTCATTTGTATGTTTTGCACACTTCAAAAACAGGTGTTAAACTAATTAACCCAAATGCTTGGACGATATGGACGATAACGATGTCGTCCATAGCTCGTGCATGCAGGCCAACCTGGTTGATATCGACCAGGTTACTATAGGGACCCGCGTTGGCCATCGTTGGTAGGTACATGGGGCCTGATTCAGAGCCGCTCGCAAAAAGAGAGTGCTCGCTCTGAATCAGAGTGGCCACTTTCTTTTAAATAACCCGGCCTCCTGGCCGCTCGCTAAGCTGTGGGTGACCACCCACAGCTTGAGCGATCGGCCAAGTGATGGTCGCGATCATCGTGCTTGTGACGAGACCCTTGTGGTAGGGTCTCGTCTGCCACAAGCCCCAGTGAGCTTCCGGCTCTAATAGAGCCGGAAGTTCACTACTGACATCACTTGTCACTACATCACGTTCCTTGTGATGTCAGTAGGGTCGCCCACAAACGGCAGGCGTACGCCTCCGTTTGTCCAGCCACCCCCCCACCCCGCCTACAAAACAGGGCGAGCTGTCGATCAACATCGACAGCCGCTCCGTTTGTAGCAAGTCCTGGAGCGAGAGAATTTCTCTCACTCAGGGGCTTGCGCAAGCCACGCATGCGCATTGCCCCACCATCGACCCGCTTGCGAGCGGGTCTGAATCAGGCCCATGGTGTGCTGGATGTTCGATATCGAACATCCAGCAGACCCGGGAGATCGCACAACGATATCGTTATAGTTGTTGATCGTCCAGTGTGTATGCACCATAAGATATTCTGGCAAAAAGGGATTTTCTGTATTTTGAAGCTCCATGACCAATCCTAAAAAGACATTAGGCATACTGCCCCACCACTGCCCTCCGCACTAAACAGCTTAGCAGTGCTCCTCACAGTGGGGATGAATCAGAGCTGCAGGCAATCAAGCCTTAAGTACAGACACAGAAATAAATGTGTATAGTCACCCATCAGTGACCAAAATTCCAACTCCACACCCACAGCACTCCCTAATGACACACAACCTATACGTGAATGCCCTGTTGTCAGCTGGTTACACTCATTAAGGCGCAAGCGGAGATGAGAACCACTCAGTAGTTACTAATAGCTGTCTCGGCTCGGCCACAGAGTGCGCCCACATAACTCCAAGCCATCCCCACTGTGTGACGGAGGAGAGACTTGGTGACCACCTCAGTGTGTAGCATAGTTGGACAAGGCAACATTTGAAAGCGGCAGGACCAATCACAAGCCAGGGCTGCGAGAGGCACAAAGTAATAAAGTGAAATTTGATGGGGAAGGTGGGGACAGACCTCATGAAAAGATCACCATGGTCCAAATGCAATACCCTGCGAATTGCGGGCAGCTGCAAGTTTTTGCCGATGTTGGGGGCTAGATTTTTATTTGATTCATGTAAAAAACTGCAAGTTCTAGTTCTTCACTGCATGTCAAATGCGATAATGTTTGAGATGCGGTGTCACTAGTATTTAATGCACAGAAAGTAACCAGCAAGTGAATGCGAATATAACATTGGCAGAGAGGTTCATACAGGTGCCAGGTGAAGCTCTACGGAAGAGGAGCATCTGCCAAACCAACAAGAACATTAACAAACAGGATTCTTTCAGGTTTCAGTTTGTGAATAAATAAGCTGATGTCACAGGCAGGAATGTGGTTTGAACAGGGAACATACCAATTACATAGTCATTACATTGCCAATAGTAACATGTAATTATACTGCAATTAACAGATATTACTGCTCTCACTACAAAACCGTCACCTGTGTGTGACCCACTTACTGCTGGATAAGACAGTACAAAAACAGACGCTCGCCCTGAGGAGCCAACGTCATCGGTGATTAAAGGGATGAGGTGGCAGCCCTACCCATGAATACCTTTTATAAAACAATCAATGATCGGTGCCAGCTTCTTTTCCTTTTTTGTCTTTACAGCAACATTAAACTGAATAATTACTTGATAATATTACTGTGGCATAACAGTTCTTGAGGAATACATACAGAACTGTCCTCATCTGTTACAGTTTGTTTTTCCAAATTATTTTTATTGACAGGTTTCTAGCACAAGGTACATATGGCCTTATTCAGACCCACTCGCAAGCGGATCGATGGTGGGCGTGCGCTCGCCCCGGAGCAAGTGAGAAATTCACTCGCTCCGGGGCTCGCTACAAACGGGTCGGCTGTCTATGTTGATCGACAGCTCGCCCAGTTTTGTAGGCGGGCAAGGGGGGTGGCTGACCAAACGGAGGTGTTCCTGAAGGAACGTCTGCCGTTTTTTTGGGCGGCCCTACTGACATCACCAGTCTATTAAAGCAGGAAGTTCACTGGGACTTGAATCTGAATCAGGTCCATAGTACACAACCAAAGTATTTCAATATAACAATCATGTTACAACATAGTAGATAGAAGAATAATTCTTATATAAAATTTTCACATAGTGGTATGGAAAACATTCAAAACAAGTATAAACAGATAATACATATATTCATCCAAAAATTTGCCAAATCAGTGTTAAACAAATTACACAAAAGTAATAAAAAACTATTTCAAAGTTCAAAAAGGGTTCCCAGAGTTTAGTATTTCCATATTATACCAGGATGTGAGAGCAAAACATTTCCTTAGGGCCTCTCCTAATGTAGCTGATGGGGTGTGTACAGTATATAAGGAAGCCAGGTGTCGAAAAAACAAGAGATATGGTAAGAACTTACCTTTGTTATCTCTGTTTCTACGAAGTCCATAGGGTCCACAGGGTGACCTTGGGGTATAGCTGGATCCTGGATCCTCGGGCACCACGGAGTTAAAGCTTTTAGCTGCTCCCAGGATGCACTTGGGTCCAACCTCCCCTATACCCCGCCCCCGAGCCACAGGCACCTCAGTTGGTAAGCAGCCCAGGCCGGAGGAGGAGACTAAACAGAGAGAAGGAAGACTGGAACACACAAGAACCATACTCACAGAAATGGGAGACGGAAAACCGGTGACCAGTCACAGAGCCCATATGAAGCCAGGTGCGTCAGGGCGGGTGCCCTGTGGACCCTATGGACTTCGTAGAAACAGAGATAACAAAGGTAAGTTCTTACGATATCTCTTGTGTTCTACTTCAGGGTCCATAGGGGTCCACAGGGTGACCTTGGGGATGTCCCAAAGCAGTCCAACTAAGGGCGGGGACGCTCCTGTGCTGATAGGAGAACCCGGCGCCCAAAGGATGCATCCTGAGAGGCAAAGGTGTCAAACGCATAGAACCTCAAAAAGGTCTGAATGGAAGACCAGGTGGCCGCCTTACAGAGCTGAACAGCAGAGGCGCCACGGCTAGCAGCCCAAGAAGGGCCGACGGACCGAGTGGAATGAGCCTTAACAGAGGCTGGAACAGGTAAACCCTCCTGCATATAAGCCTCAATAATAACAGAACGAAGCCAACGGGCTAGAGTCTGTTTGTTGGCAGGCCAACCCCTCTTGTGAAAACCAAAGAGGATAAACAAAGAATCCGACTTCCTCACAGAACTAGTCCGGTCCACATAAACCTGGAGTGCCCTTACAACGTCTAAGGAAGTCTCCCCAGCCGAAAGATCAGGTGACTGAAAGGCTGGTACAACAATTTCCTGATTAATGTGGAACCTGGAAACCACCTTAGGCAGGAAATCAGGACGAGTGCGAAGCACCGCTCTGTCCTGATGAAAAATCAGAAAAGGGGGACGACAAGAAAGCGCCCCCAAATCTGAAACCCTCCTGGCAGAAGCAATTGCCAAGAGGAAAACAGTTTTAAAAGTTAGCCACTTGAGCTCCACTGACTCCAAGGGCTCAAAAGGAGGACCCTGTAAGGCCCTAAGAACCACCGCCAAATCCCACGGGGCCACAGGTGGCACAAAGGGAGGCTGGATTCTCAAAACACCCTGGAAAAAGGTGTGTACGTCCGGCATAGCAGCGATCCTGCGCTGGAACCACACCGACAGAGCAGACACGTGTACCTTCAGTGAAGAAAGACGTAATCCTAAGTCCAAACCCGACTGAAGGAAAGCCAGAATACGCGAAACCCGGAACACCTGGGGATCATAGTTTCTGGCCTCGCACCACTGAAAGTAAGTGTGCCACACTCTGTGATAGATCCTCGCGGAAGCAGGCTTGCGCGCCCTCAGCATGGTGGTAATAACGGATCTAGAAAAGCCCCGAGACCTCAGGACGGCTGTCTCAAGAGCCACGCCGTCAAAGATAGTCGACCCAGATCCGGGTGAAGACAGGGCCCCTGAGACAACAGGTCCCGCCGTTGAGGTAGGATGTACGGAGCGTCGATGGACAGGCTCCACAGATCGGAGTACCACGGCCTTCTGGGCTATGCTGGGGCCACCAGGATCAGTGTGCCTCCGTCCTGTTTGAACTTGCGCAGGACCCGAGGCAGCAGAGATATCGGAGGGAACAAGTAAGCTAGTTGAAACAGCCATTTCACCGACAGCGCGTCTATCAGACTTGCGCCTGCGTCCCTGGTCCTTGACCCGTACACAGGCAGCTTGTGATTGTGGCGGGACGCCATCAGGTCCAGCTCTGGCAGCCCCCACTTGTCCACGAGTAGTTGGAATACCTCTGGATGAAGCGACCATTCCCCGGGATGCACATCGTAACGGCTGAGGAAGTCTGCCTCCCAATTGAGGACTCCTGGGATGAAAACTGCCGAGAGAGCTGGAAGATAGCGCTCCGCCCAAGCCAGGACGCGGGACACCTCCGACATCGCAGCTCGACTGCGAGTCCCTCCCTGGTGATTGATGTACGCCACCGTGGTGGCGTTGTCTGACTGCACCTGAACGGCCCTTCCGTGAAGAGCGGTGCCGGACGACTGCAGGGCTCTGTATACTGCCCGCCGTTCCAGGATGTTGATGGGAAGAATCGCTTCCTCCGCCGACCAACGACCCTGAAGTGACAAGGAGCCTGTCACCGCCCCCCAACCCCGGAGACTGGCATCTGTCGTGAGCAGAACCCATTCCGGGATCCAAAAGGGGCGCCCCTCCAGGAGATGCGCTGTGTGCAGCCACCAGGCTAGGGACAGACGCACCTCCGAGGACAACACCAGCATCTGAGAGCGGATCCTGTGTGGCAATCAGTTCCATTCTGAAAGAATCAGCCCCTGCAGGGGCCTGGAATGGAACTGGGCAAACTCCACCATGTCGAATGCCGACACCATGGACCCCAAAACTCTCATCGCTGAGTGCACCAACACTCTGCCACTGCTCAGACAACTGTGAATCCGCAGCTGTAAGGAGGAGACCTTCTCTGGAGTCAGAAAAATCCGTTGCTGACGAGAGTCCAGCAGGGCCCCCAAATGAACCATCCGTTGTGATGGGATGAGGGAGGATTTCTTCCAGTTGATCAACCAGCCGTGCGCCTGTAGACAAGCGACCGTCAGGTGGAGATGCTGGATCAGTACCTCCGGGGAGCTTGCCAGCAAGAGGAGGTCGTCTAGATACGGTAGCAACCGTATCCCCTGGCTCCGAAGGTGAGCCGCCATGACCGCCATCACCTTGGTAAATACCCTTGGTGCCGTGGAGAGACCAAAGGGTAGAGCCCTGAATTGGTAGTGGTTGTGGAGAATAGCAAACCGCAGAAACCGTTGGTGCGATGTTGCTATAGGCACATGGAGGTAGGCGTCCTGGATATCCAGGGAGACCATATAATCCCCCGGTTCCATCGCCAGTATGATGGAACGCAAAGTTTCCATCCTGAATTTGAGAACCCTGAGAAACCTGTTCAGGGACTTCAAATTGAGGATGGGGCGATGAGAGCCATTGGGTTTCTGCACCAGAAACAGCGTAGAGTAATACCCCCTCCCACGTTGAGACTGTGGTACGGGTATAATGACCCCCGCCGTCAGCAAGGCCTCTATGGCTTCCTGAACCTGCAAGGCCTTGGTTTTGTCATGAGAAGGACTTGTGCAAAAAAACTGGCAAGGCGGCCTGTGCCGAAAAGACAGGGCGTACCCCTGGGAGACCACTTCTCGCACCCAGGCATCCGTGGTGGTATTGTGCCAGCACTGGGTGAATTGAAGAAGTCGGCCTCCCACTCTGGGGTCCCCCAGAGGGAGGCCCGTCCCATCACGCAGAAGGCTTATCTTCTGGCTTGGAAGAAGGGCGCCTAGCACTCCAGGCTTGCTTCTTTGGCTTTGAGGCGGTCTTGGGTGCGGACTGCCTCGGGAAGGACTGACCCTTTGCCTTGCCCTGAACCCAAAAGGAACGAAACGCCGAGCTCCGGACCTTAGCAGGTGTAGTAGCTGAAGGGAGGAAGGCTGACTTGGATTTTGCCAGGGTATCTACTATTTTGTCCAGGTCCGGACCAAATAGTAATTCCCCATTAAAAGGTAAGGCCTCCAAGCCTTTCTTTGAATCCGCGTCTGCTCTCCAAGACCGCAACCACAAGGATCTACGAGCAGACACTGCTGCCGCCGAAACCCTAGAGGTCAACAGGCTAGCATCCAAAGATGCTTCTCCAATGTAGGAGGCGGCATCTCTCATCTGTCCTAACAACGCCCTCTGGACGTCCGGAGATTCATCCGTAAACGTGACCTCCAAGGCGTTGGCCCACCCCTCAATGGCCTTGGCCACCCAGGAGATGGCCATGGACGGCCGGGCTACAGCCCCTGAGAGAGAATAAATAGACTTTAGACAAGTCTCCACCTTCCTGTCCGTAGGATCCTTCAGCGAGGATATAGACGGCAGTGGCAAAGTAGCACTCCTGATGAGGCGTGTTACATGGGAATCGACTGCAGGCGGAGTTTCCCATTTCTTACAATGCGCTTCCGGGAATGGATAATTGGACGCCAAGCGTTTCTGTGGCAGGAAACGCTTACTGGGCGTCTGCCAGGCCACCGCCATGTGATCAGTCAACTGATCAGACAAGGGGAACGCTGTAGAAGTAACCTTAGCTTTTTTAAAACTAGGATACCTTGACTTGGGAGCGGGTGCCTCATCCTCAATCAGAAGAATAGCCCGCACCGCCTTAACCAGAGCCCGCACATTGATGGAAGACTTAGTGTCTACCTCCTGGACTGAGGCATCTGAGGCTGAGTCATCCTGCACCTCACCATCATCCGAGGACCCCTCAGAATCCGAAAGATGCGCAGCCTGTGCCATGACTGAGCGTTTAGACGCCCTGGAGGGCACGTCACTGCGCAACATCGACTGAAAAGCCGAAGATGCTGCCGCCAAATCTTGGACAGTGTGGGAAAGCGCATCCACCCAGGGTGGAGGAGCTGTCACAGGAGCCTGAAACGGCACCACAGCCGGCTGTGCCACAGGGGTGGACTGAATATACATTGGCAACCCCGCATAGGGACCAACAGGCTGAGACCCCGGGGGAGTCTGCAATAATTGTGGGACACCCGGGGAATGGGGGATGGCAGGCTGGGGCAACGCCCTAGTAGGGGCGGCAGTCGGGACCGACAGACGGTCCGCGATGGACACCAGCACCTGGGAAAACATCGCCCATGGTGGCTCCTGCGACATGGGAGGTTTAGACGTACCAGGGACCGCCTGGCACCGTCCGCACAGGCCGTCCTGTGACAAATCCTCCCTATCCACTCCTGCAGAACAGCGCCTGCAGGAGAACAATGCCGGAGCCCCGGAGTGCTCAATCTCCTCCTCAGACATGACTTAGGAAGAAAACGTACGCACTCACTAGTGTGCTGAACAGCAGCCCACAATATGGCACCGTGTAGCACACAACTGTATGTGACGGACCTCACAAATACGTGATCTACATAGGTGAGGTCAGTAGAAACACCCTTCCCCCGCACACCTGTAGGGCTTGTAGGAGAAGGAAAGGGATAGGTACAGGCTGACAGTAAGTAGAAAAAAGACACAGACAGGCAGCACTAGCAAAAGTCACATACCATGCAGGAAGATATACTCACTGCACCTTTTCACTACAATCAACCTCCCAGATTCAGTGTCTGGGAGGGCTATAGTGCTGTGTACACTGTCCTTGTCGGGGGAGAGGTACACAGGGGGACCGGTCCACGTGCTCCCTGAGAGTATCCACGCTGCCAGTAAGAAAATGGCCGCTGGAGACCTCAGAGGAGGAGTGGCCCGAGTAGCTGCAGCTCAGCGACGCCAGACTCCGAGCTGAAAGGCGCGCTGAGCTGAGGGGAGGAGCCGCTAGACAGGGAAGGCTTCCTCCCCTGGCTAGCATATTTAACCCCCAAGGTTGCGGCATCCCGCTTGCCGCTTAATTACCCTGGTGGTCTAGTGGTCTGGCGGGGTATGCCTCCGATGGAGGGGGGGCCCGCCGCCACCGCTAGCGCCCCCGGTCTGTCCCCTAGACCAGGGGCATGGGACTGCATATAAAAGGCATTACCCGCGCACCGCCGCTAATCAGCGGTGCGCGGCTTACCTTAAGCTCCCCGGCGTCTTCCGGCAGCAGTCCCGGGGGAAGCCAGAGTCCGGCTAGTACAGACTCTGGCTTCCCCCGCCGCGATCCCCAGTTCAGTGCTGGCATCGCGGCGCCAGCAGGGAGAAGGAGCGGCAGCGTGGGCGTCTTACTGACAGCCCAGCGCTGCCGCTCTGGAAAAAAGAACTAATGTAAAAATAAATTTAACCTAGTTAAATAAAAAGCTTTAGGGGGCTGCTCCTGCAGCCCCCCCCCGCAGGGTGACCCGACTCCGGCCGGGCACCATCTTAAACTGAGGTGCCTGTGGCTCGGGGGCGGGGTATAGGGGAGGTTGGACCCAAGTGCATCCTGGGAGCAGCTAAAATATCGCTGTGTGTGGGCACCTTCAGATTTTTAAAATCGTTATCGTTCAGATCTGCAGAAAAATTTTACCGTGTGTATGCACCAATACATATATACACATACATATATTGTACATACACCGATCAGCCATAACATTAGAACCACTGACAGGTGAAGTGAATAATATGGATTACCTTGTTACAATAGTACCTGTGAAGGGGTGGGATATATTAGGAAGCAAGTGAACACTCAGTTCTTGAAGTTGATGTGTCGAAAGCAAGAAAATTGAAGATAAGGACCTGAGCGACTTTGAAAAGTAGAAATTGTGATGGCTAGGCGACTGGGACACAGCATCTCCAAAACGGCTGGTTTTGTGGGGTGTTCCCGGTATACAATGGTTAGTACCTACCAAAAGTGTTACATGGAAGGACAACTGGTAACATGGTCATGGATGCACATAGTGAGCGAAGGCTAGCCATCTGGTGCGATCCCAAAGAAGGGAATCAGTATGATTTACCGCCGGACCCCTGCCCGGCGGTTGGAATCCCAACAGCGGCATCCCGGCAGAGGAGGAAATCCGGATCGTCCATGGTAAGTATTCTCTAACCTAATTCTACAGTCTAACCCTAACCCTCCCTTAGGGGTGCCTAACCCTAACCTCCCCCCCAGTGCCTAAACCTAACCCCCCCTTCCCCGCCGCCTAAACCTAAGTCCCCCGGGGGGGTACCTAACCCTAACACCCCCTTCCCCTAGCTTAAACCTAACCTCCTGAAGGGTGCCTAACCCTAAGTCCCCCCTGGGAACCCTAAACCTAACCCCCCCCCCAGCTATCCACGCTCGGCGTCCCTTCAAATGAGATGCCAGACGCCGGTCTTCCGGCACAGGTAAAATGACAGGCGTCTAGATTTGGACGCCTGTCATGATTAGGTCCGCCGTCTTCCCGACTGCATACCCACAGAAGAGCCTAATGTAGCACAAATTGCTGAAAAAGCTAGTGCTAAATACGGGTCAGAACGCACAGAAGCTGTGTCATTTTATTGGATAATCAGGACTACAAAGTGTTACCTTAGGAGCTTGAAGCTGGCAGTGAAGTATCCGCCCACTACGCAGTGGGAGGAGTCAGTAACAGGCAGTTACTGACTGTGAGAGGGAATCGCTAGTAGTGGTAAAGTAAGCCCACTCAGGTTACTCATGGACAAGAAACAACTGTCTATTCTGATCAGTGATCAAAATATCTGTGATTGCCCCGAGCGTGGTCATCCAGTCACCCACACAATATTAGGCAGGTGGTTGTAATTCTATGGTCTGTGTGTCTTTTTAATGTCTCAGTGTGCCTGCTGCCATGACATATGCCAAGAAATACAGAACTATAGCAACCAATTCACTTTTATTTTTAGTGACAGTTATACAATTAAACTAAGTGGATCTGATTGGTCGCTACAGTATTCACACCTAAATGTAAAGTTACTAAATGTACCATAAGCATTTTTAAATGAAGAATAACCTTGAGGTAATTTCCAAAAATGTATTAATTCCACTTTAATAAGTCACTTTGTTTACACTGGCATCAGTGCTTTGCATTATAGTGGAGATCCTATTACATACAAAGATTTAAATCGTGCAAAAGGTTCTCAGCATCCTGTACAATAATGCTATTTGGTGACAATTTCAAATCCGTGTTTGGCTGAAAGGCTGCCACAACCCAGAGAGAAAGGCACAAAGTGGTCACAATCTGACTTCCTAAAGCTAAAAATTACAATAAGGGTTTACCAAACATGGATCTGTACAGTTTACCACGTGACGGTCCTTCAGCATCAAGTAAAATCTAAGTGGAAATCTCACCAAATGATTTTTCTGATGTAGTTGGTGGGGGACTTGGCACAAGAGGAAGCAGCTTGTTGGGGAGCTGGAAGTGTGGAGGCTGAATGAAAGTAGGAACGTTTCATGGAATGCAGGTGCGTGAGATAATGTAAGCTTCACTTGTATACAGCTCAACATGATCAGTTTACGGACTGGAAACCCAAACACACGAAGTATTTAGTCGTCTCTGCCCCGAGATAATATTTGCCACGTGCACGCATACATACACACACAATCAGTGGAATATTTCCCATAGCTGCAATCTATAACTTCTCAATTGTTTGTGAACTACTGAGAACTATATATAAAACAATGACGTCAGGAATTCACATTACTCATGTATCCTGTTACATAAATAAGACTTACCTAGCCATCTAACTTCCCTACACATTACATTTAGGGCTTAATCCAATTACACACGAAGGGTGCGAGTTGACATTGCAACGGCGTTAAAATACTGGCAACGCCACAGCATCTTGCACCCCTTGCGGCCAGCTTCGAGCCCGAATTCGCATAATTCTGCTTGGAGCCATCAAGTGTGCCCGCTGATGACATGCACCTGTGAGTAAATCGCGTGTAATTGGATTGACCTTAGATTTTGTTACAAAGTGTTCACTCTAGGCGCCGGACCTAGATAAAGGGCACACCTGTGCGCACGCCGCCGAAAAGGGGGCGGGGTCAAGGAAAAGGGGTGTGCCTTTACGACATCTCATTTACGTCAGTCTTGGGAGCGTGCCCGGCTCTTTCATGGACATGCCGTGCTGTGCCCAAGCGCTGCTGTCAGTGTGAATGGATGCTGGGAGCATGCGCTAGACATTCATTCACCACCAGTAACCGTATACCACTGTTTTCTCCACCTGCGGGATCCAGCGTACCCGCAGGCTGTTTCAGCAGGGCGCCACGCCAGAGGGCAGGGTGCTTGTTGCCCTTTAGACATGGGGCAGGGCAGGGCGCGGCGTCCCGCTAAAACAGCCTAGCGGGAAAGCGATTACAGTTTTAAGGAGAGTTATGGTAAAACTCACCTTGGTTAACGCTCTTTCTTTGAGGTCCATAGGGTCCACAGGGAGACATTGGGGGTGTAGGTTGGACCTGGAGGACCGGACACCAACAGCAAAGCTTTTCAATCCCAGGATGCTCAGGACCTTCCCCCAACACCCTGCCCACAGCCTGAGGGCACTTCAGGTTTGTTAACAAGCCCAAGGCAAGAGCAGGATAGAAGAAGAAACCAATAAAAGTTAGGAGCACCAGGGTGGACCCTATGTACTTCGAAGAAAGAGTTAAATGAAGGCAAGTTTTACCATAACTCTCCTTTTCTTCTTCAGGGTCCATAGGTCTCCACAGGGAGACATTGGAGATGTTGCAAAGCAGTTGTTCAAGTGCGGGAACGCTCCCGAGCTGATAGGAGAACCCTAGGCCCAAAGGAAGCATCTTGAGAGGCAAATATATCAAAGGCATAAAACCTAAGAAAGGTGTGGACAAAAGACCAGGTGGCCGCCTTGCATAGCTGTTCAGCTTAGGCGCCACACCGGACTGCCCCTGAGAGACCCACAGAGCTAGTAGAATGAGCAGATACTGAAGCCAGCACAGGAAGGCCAGTCTGTGTGTAAGCCTGTGAAATAGTCATGCGAATCCATCTGGCCAGAGTCTGTCTGTTAGCTAGCGGTCTCTTCTTGTGGAATCCATATAGAACAAAGAGGGTGTACGATTTCCTGATGGAAGTAGCGCGGTCCACGTAGATCTTCAGAGCACAGACCACATCCAACAAGGCCTCACCTGCCGAACCACAATGTCCTCATTCAGGTAGAAGCGAGAAACCACCTTGGGAAGGAAACCTGGCCGTGTACGAAGAACAGCCCTGTCCAGATGAAATACTAAACAGGGGGAGCGACACGAAAGTGCCCCTAAATCCGATACCTACGAGCAGATGCTATAAGCCAAAAGATAGTATTCGCAGCGAGCCACTTCACATCCACTGCTTCCAGGGGTTCGAATGGACGTTCCTTAAGTGCTTGGAGCACCACTGACAAATCCCATGGAGCCACAGGAGGGACAAAGGGAGGTTCTATACGTAGAACACCTTGCATGAATGTGTGAACATCCGGTATAGTAGCAATTCTGCGCTGAAACCAGATAGACAAAGCAGAGACCTGAACTTTCAGAGATGCTAGGCAGAGGGCTAGGTCCAGTCCAGCCTGAAGAAAGGCACCATTTCGAGAAACCTTAAAGACTTGCAGGTCACAGTTTCTTGGAGCACACCATTAGAAACACGTTTGCCATATTTTGTGGTAAATCCTGGCTGAGGGCGGTTTACATGCTCGGAGAATGGTCTGGACCACAAAGCTGGAGAAACCCTTAGCCGTTAGGAGGGACGTCTCAAGAGCCAAGCCGTTAAAAGACAGATGGGCTAGGTCCGGATGTAGACATGGACCCATGGACAACAAGTCTACTCGTAGAGGAAGTTGAAGAGGAACATCTATGGAGAGCCTTTGAAGATCAGAGTACCAATGACGTCTGGGCCAAGCCGGAGCTATAAACAGGACTGTGCCTCCCTCTTGTATGAACTTTCTAAGCACTCGAGGAAGTATTGGAGGGAAGAGATATGCCAAATGAAAAAGTTCCATTTCACCGACAATGCATCTATGAAGGCCGCGTCGGGGAGGACAACGACAGGAGTGTTCTGGCTAAATAAATTGAAAGTTTGTTGTTGTGTCTCAAGGCCATGAGATCCACTTCCTGAAGACCCCATTTGTCCACAAGAAGCTAAAAGACTTCTGGATGTAGAGACCATTCTCCTGCATGCACGTTATGACGGCTGAGGAAATCCGCTTCCCAATTGAGAATCCCCGCGATGAACACTGCGGAGATGGCTGGGAGATTGCGTCCAGCCCATGTGAGAATGCTGGACATTTCTGTCATTGCTGACGGACTTCGAGTGCCCCCTTGGTGATTGAGGTAGGCCACACTCGTGGCGATGTTGGACTGTACTTGTACTGGCCTGTTATTCAGAATATTCTGAGCCAGAGTGAGAGCTCTGTAGATGGCTCGAAGTTCCAGAATGTTGATTTTCAACACTGCCTCGTATGGGGACCATCAGCCCTGGAAGGAGTGCTGGCCAGTTACTGCAGCCCACCCTCTTAGGCTTGCTTCCATGGTAAGGAGGGCCCAGTCTGGGATCCAAAATTGATGACCCTTGTTCAAATGGGGTCTGTAGCCACCAGGCTAGGAACAGGCAAACCTCTGGGGGAATGCTTATTGTCTGGGATTTGAGCAGATGGGGTAGTCCATTCCACCTGGAGAGGATCAGGTGTTGTAGGGGCAAGGAGAGAAAATGGGTGAACTCCACCTTGTCGAAGGTGGACACCATTGATACCAAGGCCTGCATTGCAGAGTGAATTGACACTCGGCAATAGTGGAGTAGTCTGTGCTGGATTGCTGAAATCTTGTCCACCGTTAGGAAGATTGTCTGAACTGGAGAGACCAGGAGGGCTCCCAAATGTACCATCCTTTGAGATGGTTTTGGAGAAGATCTTCCAGTTGATCAGCCAACCTTGCATTTGAAGAAAGGCAATTGTTACCTGTATATGGCGCTGAAGAGTCTCTGGGGTGTTATCCAACAGCAAGAGATAGTCAAAGTATGGGAGCAGTCTGATCCCTTGACAACGAAGAGAGGCCGCCATAACTGCCATGATCTTGGTTAAGACCCGGGAGGGGGGGTTTTGAAAGGCCGAACGGCAGAGCCTGAAATTGGTATGTTGCTGTAGTATAGCAAACCAGATATATTGTTGATGAGAAGGCGCTATAGGTACATGTAGGTAAGCGTCCTGATGTCTAGAGATACAATAAAATCACCAGGCTCCATAGCTAGGATAATGGAATGGAGGGTTTCCATACAAAACCTGGGCACCCTGATAAACTTGTTCAGAGATTTGAGGTTGAGGATAGGCCGACAAGACCCATTGGGCTTCTGAACTAAGAAAAGGGTAGAATAATACCCCTTGCCCCATTGTGAGTAAGGGACCTGAATTATTTCTCTTGAATTCAGTAAAGACTGAATGGCTTTTTGGAGCAGCAGGGCCTTGGTTGGGTCAGATGGGGGTTCTGTGCAAAAGAACTGCTGAGAGGGTCGCCTCAGGAATGAGAGGGCGTATCCGTGGGAGACCACTTTCCTTACCCAGGCATCTGAACCCGGGCGATTAGAAGATGTTGGCCTCCCACCCAGGGAGAGGCCCGCCCCGTCAGGTTGTTGGCTTGTCCTCAGACTTGGCAGGTGGACGTCTAGTAGCCCAGGCCTGTTTGGCCCTAGGCTTGGAGGCCTTGGCTGATGTCTGCTGTCGTGGAAAGGACTGACCCTTGGCTTTTCCTTGAGGCCGAAAGGATGACGTCCGAGGCTTTGGATTATATGCAGAGGGCAGGAGCTCCATCTTGGAAGCTCCCAAAGTAGTCACAATTTTATCTAATTGTGGACCAAATAGGATGTCTTCAGAATAAGGCAGAGACTCTAGAACCCTTAGAGTCTGAATCTGCTTTCCAGGAACGTAGCCAAAGAATACGGTGGGCCATTACCGAAGTGGCAAATATCCTGGAGGCCAGGAGAGCCGTATCCATAGCTGCTTCACTCAAGTAGGAGGCTGCATCTCTAATGTGAAATACGTAGGACAGCTGTTCCCTCGAAGCAGCATGGGGAAAAGTCTCTTCTAGGGTCTCTGCCCAACTCTCAATGGCTTTTGCCACCCAGACCGCAGCCCTAGCATGACAAGTAATAGCTCCTGTAAGTGTATATGGATTCATGACAAGCTTATATACGTCTATCTGTAGTCTCCTTCAAGGAGGTTGCAGTATGAATGGGTAAGATGGAATTTTATACCAGACGTGTTACATGAGAATACACTACTGGGGGAACTTCCTATTTAGTACAATCAGTAGCTGGAAGAGGGTAAGGAACTGAACAGTTTTGGAATTTGAAACCTTTTACCGGACTTATTCCAAGCTTCACTCATGTGATCAGATAGCTGGTCAGAGTGAGGAAACTCTGGTAAGACTACCCAGTGTTCTTCCCAGGCTGTTTTTTGCTGGTGCACCACCCGGGAAGAATCAGCCTACCACCCGGAACTTTGGGAACCTACAAGTGGGGACAATATCTGGGAGCTGTATAAAAAGAAACAGACCCTACAGACTTTGCAGCTTTTTCATAATCAGACGACTGGGCCTCTAATAAGAAGAGAATATATAAAATGTTATTTCAAGTTTAAATCATTGTAAGGTCAGAGTATAAAAGATTTTATTACTGCAAAAGCCCCCACCCGGCTACTTCTTGATGCCACCCGGCTGGAGAATTTTTCTAGGGAGAACACTGCTACCTTTTGTCGTTTAAAAAGTCTGTTTTTTCTTAGGAGCGGGTGCATCCTCTTCTATTTGTAAAATAGTTTTAACAGCTCTCACAAGAGCAGGTATATTTAGTTTAGAGGGTGGCTCCTCTTCTCCTGAGACTGAGTCAGAGTGAAAGAGGTCTGCGTCTTCTGTCTTCCCAGATGATATATCAGAACCAGATAACTGTGTGGAGTGGGAAGAGAACACAGCACATTTATTAGGCTTAGTGGGTAAAGGCTTTTCTTTTTCCAGCATTTTCTGAAAAACCGTAGAGGTATTAGCCAAACTCTGTACCGAGGTAGACATGGGGGAGGCAAAGGATTTGCAGGGAGTACCTGCTGTGGCCATCTCACCACGGGGACTGCTATGTGGTGCGAAAGTTTTGCTAGCATCTGTGAAAAGACAGCCCAGGGTGGGTCCTGAGGGACCTGGGGATGTGTAACAATTAGTACAAAGACCCTCCTGAATGAGGTCCTCTGGGGCTAAGCCCGCTGAGCAGGACTTACAGGACACCAGAGTTGGAGCAGCAGCATCAGGCTGCTGGTTATTTTTTCCTCTGCCAGCCATAGCCACAAGAATGATATAGTGCAGTGAACACCCTGCAGTATGTATAATATGGCACAGTGTAGTGTGCAATCGCGCTATATAGTATGTGATAGCCCTCACAATTATATAGGCGATGTGAAGTGCAATGAACCCCCTATACCTTAGTATGTCAGGGTATAGTAGAATAATGGGAAATGTATAAGCTAACAGTATAGAAAGTAGAGATTAGCGCTAGCACAAGTCACATACAAACGTAGAAAAAACATTACAGGTCTGCAATTGACACCAAAATCAACTACTCAGACTGCAGTGGCTGGTAGGATATAGCACTGTCTGACCTGACCCGCAGGACAGATATACCGGCAGACTGGACCCAGCGTTCCCGGAGACTTGCTTGCATAAAATGGCTGCCGCAAGTCTCTGAAGGGGCGGAGGGTGAGGGAGGTGCAGCCCAGGGAACACCAGGACCGCAGTGGAATGGCGCCCTGGACTGGGGGAGGGGCTGCAAGGAGAGCGCCTACTCCTCTTGCTGACATTAACCACCGGGTCCCCTGGCCTCTACATATACCCTGCGCGCCAGTGTATTATATGCTCCGGTGGTCTAGTGAAGTCATGGGCACACCAGTGCCCACATCAGCACCTCCAGTCTGTCTCCTGACACCAGAGGAAAGACTGAGCATAACTACGGGTCCCTGTGAACGGGGTTCCACCTTACCTGTCCCCTGAATTCCAGGCTACAGTTTGGGGTCTGAGGAGCCTATTAGCTAGCCCCCTCGTAGCCCCGCCAGCAGTACCTAGCACAGACTTGGTATCACGGCGCTGCAGAGGGGTGATGGGGCGAGAGCACAGACGTCCAGAGGACAGTCTGGTGCTGGTCGCCCATTTTAGTAAAAATAGAAAATAAATTAAATCATAAAATAAAAGCTTGGGCTGCTTATAATGCAGCCCTGTTATAATGGTGACCCAGCTCTTGCCGCACACAAACGAAACTGAAGTACCCTCAGGCTGTGGGCGGGGTATAGTGGGAAGGACTGGAGCATCCTGGGATTGAAAAGCTTTGCTGTTGGTGTCCGATCCTCCAGGTCCCACCTACACCCCAATGTCTCCCTGTGAAACCTATGGACCATGAAGAAAATAACTACAGTAAAACCATACTATGGAGTCAATCCAATTACACACTATGTACTCACGGGTGCGAGTCATCGAGACAGCGGGCGCACTTGACGGCAGCCCAAATTCGCATTAAAGTGCTCACAGCCCCATAGGGTTTTAAGCAAAATTAAGTGAAGACTCGGAGCCGGCCGCAAGGGGTGCGAGATGCGGTACAGTCGTCTGCGTTTTAACCCCGTTGCGATGGTAACTTGCACCCTTCATGTGTAATTAAATTGAGCCCAAATGGGGAATTCCATTAGGAGCAAGTTTGCAAAAGGCGTTAAATTTGCACACTTCGCCTTCAGGCGCACACTCGAGCTACGCACAATTCAATTAGAAATGCCAGTTCGCACTACTCGAAGTGAGTGTGCGAATTTTGCCCAAAAAACAAACAGGCAAAATAGCATGAAACAGTGGGGAAACCTTCCTATACCCCCAAAAAAGTGAAAACTTCATTAGCAGAATCATATAGTAGACTGTTAGTGGGCATAACGAAAGTACCATATGCGTTTAAAAAGTGTCAAAATGGCTGATTTGTGCATTGTATTTAAAAAGTGAAATATAAAAAGCTGCAGAATTTCCTTTAATTACGAAGGAATTAAACGAAAAAATAAAATGTAAAAAAAAAAAAAAAAAAAAAAAAACTGATTTGGGGTAATTTGAGGAGACTCTTAAAAATGTAACAAAATTATTAAAGCAACTATTTTTTGTTGAAATAAATACTGCATTATTAAGCTAAAAAAAAAAAATAATAAAAAAATATATTTTGGGGGTAAATTGAGGAAATTTTTATTTTTTTAACCAGAAAAACAACAACATGTAATTATTAGGGGTGAGCGGGTTCGGATTTCTGAAATCCGAACCCCCCCCGAGCCCCCCCGATCGAGGCCGATCCGAGTCAGGCTCGACTTTTCTCGCCTGACTCGGATCTGAAATCGAGGCAAAACGTCATCATCCAGCCTTCCGGGTCTCGCGGGTTTTGGATCCTATATAAAGTACCCGCGTCGGCGCCATTTTCTCACTCGGCTGTGGACAGAGAAGAGGGAGGGCGGGAGTTAGGGCTGGCTGGGCTGTGTAGTGTAGTGTAGTGCAGTGTAGTGTTGTGCTGCGCTGTGCTGCTGTTGTCCATAGGGGCTTTGTCCACTCCTCCAAAGTCCATAGGGGCTGGCTGTGTTGTGCTGTGCTGCTGTTGTCCATAGGGGCTGTTTCCACTACTTCAAAGTCCATAGGGGCTGGCTGGACTGTGTTGTGCAGTCAGTTGTCCATAGGGGCTGTGTCCACTCCAAAGTCCTGTGCAGTGTCCCAGTCCTAAAGGGGTGCTGTAGTGTTGTCCAGGGGGGGCTCTGTCCGTCAAGGGTGCTCCCCCCAAGTGCTAAAAAAAAAAAAAAAATTTCTGTGTTTGTGAATTGTATGCACTGTGGCTGCACGTGCATCAACAAAGGAGCAGCGCCAAGCGTGCGCCTGTGTCCCATTAGTAAAGGGCCGGCTGGCTTGACCGTTAAAGGGTGCTGTAACCCCCAAAGTACACTCCAAACCAAATAAAAAATTATTTTCTGTGTTTGTGAATTGTGTGCGCAGTAGCCGCACGTGCATCAACAAAGTAGTGCCAAGCGTGCGCCTGTGTCATAAGTAAAGGGCCGGCTGGCTTGACCGTTAAAGGGTGCTGTAACCCCCAAAGTACACTCCAAACAAAATAAAAAAATATTTTCTGTGTTTGTGAATTGTGTGCACTGTGGCTGCACGTGCATCAACAAAGGAGCAGCGCCAAGCGTGCGCCTGTGTCCCATAAGTAATGGGCCGGCTGGCTCATTTCTTAAAGGGTGGTGTAACCCACGAAGTGCACTACTCTCCAGCAAAAATAAAAAAATATTTTCTGCGTTTGTGTGCGCCTTAGCCGCACGTATATCTCAATATAACATAAATGGAGGACCAAACTTTCTCCGATAAAAATAAAATAGGGAAAGATCAAGAACCACTTCCTCCTAGTGCTGTTGCTGCTGCTGGGAGTTGTTCATCATCCCAGAGAGGAAGTAGGAACACCACTACTTTTACTAAACAATTGACCCTCCAACAGTCCCTAGCGAGGAGGATGAAGTACGACAGCAGTCATCCTGAAGCAAAACGTATAACTGAGGCCTTGACTGCTATGTTGGTGTTAGACGTGCGTCCGGTATCCGCCATTAGTGCAGTGGAATTTAGACAATTGATGGAGGTAGTGTGTCCCCGGTTCCAAATCCCGTCTAGATTCCACCTGCATCCTCAAAGCAGCAGCGACAAGCGTGCGTCTGTCTGTTAAAGGATTACATCGGTGACAGCATCCAAGTAGGCATGTCAGACAGTCCATACCTGCACTGGCAGGAAAAAGAGGCAATTTGGAGGTCCCTGTACAAACTGGCTCTATTTTACCAGAGTTGCCCCCCCTCCAGTGTGTACTCCGAAACAGTGTTTAGTGCAGCCGGGAACCTTGTCAGCGAAAGGCGTAGGAGGTTGCTTCCACAAAATGTGGAGAAGATTATGTTCATAAAATGAATTATCAACTCTTCCAGGGAGACCAGCCTCCAGAACGTACAGAGGAACCTGTGGTTGTGGATTCCAGCGGGGAAGAATTAATACTCTGTGAGGATGAGGATGTACACAACACTGAAGAGGGTGAGGAATCGGTGGATGAGGAGGATGAGGATGACATCTTGCCTCCGTAGAGCCAGTCTGTGCAGGGTTGCCAGCTTGTTTTGTGGGGGCCCAAACGAACCAATCATTTCAGCCACAGTCGTGTGGCAGACCCTGGCGCTGAAATGTTTGGTTTGTTAAAGTGTGCATGTCCTGTTTATACAACATAAGGGTGGGTGGGAGGGCCCAAGGACAATTCCATCTTGCACCTCTTTTTTTTCTTTGAAAAACTAGGCCCCAAACAGTACATAATTCAAACTGCCATCCTGTCTGCCACTGCAGTGTCACTCCTAGATGGACCACGTGTTTGTGCCACCCATTCGTATCTCTTAGCATAGTCATCCAGCTACCTCGGTGCAACCTTTTGGAAATAAAAACACTATTGTGAGGTGTGAGGTGTTCAGAATAGACTGGAAATTAGTGGAAATTAAGGTTATTGAGGTTAATAATAGCATAGGAGCTGAAAAACACACAAATTCGGCGATTTTAGCTGTTTTTATGCTTTTTTTAAAAAAAATACAGATCCAAAACACAAAACCCAGAACCCAAAACACGGAAGGGTGGTTTTGGCAAAACCAATCCAGATCCAAAACACGAAGAAAGATCCAGATCCAAAACACGAAAAGTGGCCGGTGCACACCCCTAGTAATTATTGACACAATTAAGCTAATTGAAAAAATTTAAATGCCTAATTAGTCATTAGGGAGGGTGTCCAAAGGGTTCTGATGCAAGTCTGAACATTACCTTAAAATAAAGATTATCCCAACCTTTTCCCTGCTCAGTGGGATGCGAACAAAAACAAGCGAATTTACTCTGCAATTAAATTCCGAACTCATTTGTTTTTCAAATTCAATTTGCAACGCGAATTTGCCGTTAATTCGCCTCGCTGGACCAAACTCAAACTTAGTGTGTGATATTAGATTAGCAACTTATTTAAAGGGTTGGTTATGGGATGCCGGCACTCAAGATCCCGGCGGTCAGAATCCCGACAGGGTTAGGATACAGACACCTTATTAAGTATCCTAACCCTACCCCTAAACCTAAACCCCCCCCACAGCCTAAACCTAACCCTCCCCTAGTGCCTAACCCTAACCCCCAACTCTAACCCTCCCCTAACCCCACAACTTTCCATGGGATGCCGGCAGTTGGGATTCTGACTGGTGTCTGGATTCGGTGTCGGCATTCTGAGTGCTGGGATTTAAACTACATCCCTATGTAACAGTGATTGCGCTGAGCAGCAAAATATGTGGGCCCCAGGGACCCGGCACATTAAAAAAAAAAAAAAAAAATGTAGTCCCTACCTGACCATTTCTGGGTCCCATCATGATTTATGCTTTAGAGCTCTCCATATGTCACCACACTTTCTCACATACTCCTAGAATGCCCGTCTGATACCCCCAATCGTATCAGTTTTGTACACAGACTGCAGTCCCCATTGACAATAATGGGGACTGCAGTCTGCTGTGGTAATTAGCCTTCTGCAGGAGATTTGTGTGAAATCTTCTGCATCAGACTGTTCTTACATAGCGGTGATACATAAAATTATGCAGAAAACAAGAGATGGTAAGAACTTACCTTTGTTATCTCTGTTTCTACGAAGTCCATAGGGTCCACAGGGTTGACCTTGGGGTATAGCTGGATCTGGATCCATGGGCACCACGCAGTTAAAAGCTTTCACTGCTCCCAGGATGCACTTGGGTCCGTCCTCCTCTATACCCCGCCCCCGAGCCACAGGCTCCTCAGTTGGTAAGCAGCCAAGGCCGGAGGAGGAGACTAAACAGAGAGAAGGAAGACTGGAACACACAAGAAACCATACTCACAGAAATGGGAGACGAAAAAAAATAAAAATAAATCGGTGACCAGCCACACAGCCCATTTGAAGCCAGGTGCGTCAGGGCGGGCGCCCTGTGGACCCTATGGACTTCGTAGAAACAGAGATAACAAAGGTAAGTTCTTACCATATCTCTTGTTTTCTACTGCAGGGTCCACAGGGTTGACCTTGGGAATGTCCCAAAGGAGTTCAACTAAGGACGGGGACGCTCCAGTGCAGAAAGGAGAATCCTGCGCCCAAAGGATGCATCCTGAGAGGCAAAGGTGTCAAACGCATAAAACTTCAAAAACGTCTAAATTGAAGACCAGGTGGCCGCCTTACATAGCTGAACAGCAGAGGCGCCATGTCTAGCAGCCCAAGAAGGACCCACAGACCGAGTGGAATGAGCCTCAACAGAGGCTGGAACAGGTAAACCTTCCTGTATATAAGCCTCACGAATAACAGAACAAAGCCAACGGGCAACAGTTTGTTTGTTGGCAGGCCAACCCCTCTTATGAAAACCAAAGAGAACAAACAAAGAATCAGACCTTCTAACAGAAGCAGTCCTGTCAACAAAGTCTGAGAGCACGGACAACGTCCAACGAAGCCTCACCAGCTGTAAGATCAGGAGACTGAAAAGCTGGCACCATAAGTTCCTGATTGATGTGGAACTTAGAGACAACCTTAGGCAAAAACTCAGGACGAGTGCGAAGCACTGCTCGGTCCTGGTGAAAAATCAGAAAAGGGGGACGACAGGAAAGCGCCCCCAACTCTGACACCCTCCTGGCAGAAGCAATTGCCAGGAGAAAAACCTGTCTTAAACGTTAACCACTTGAGTTCCACTGACTCAAGAGGCTCAAAAGGAGGACCCTGCAGGACCCGAAGAACCACCGCCAAGTGCCAAGGAGCCACAGGAGGCTGGATTCGGAGAACACCTTGGAAAAAAGTGTGAACATCTGGCAGTGTAGCGATCCTTCGCTGGAACCACACGGACAGCGCGGACTCATGCACCTTCAGGGGGGCAAGGCGTAAGCCTAGGTCCAAACCTGATTGAAGAAATACCAAGATCCTAAAAATTCGGAACACCTGAGGATCATCGTTTCTGGACTCACACCACTGAAAGTAAGTGTGCCACACCCTGTGGTAAATCCGTGCGGAAGCAGGCTTGCGGGCCCTGAGCATGGTACTAATAACCTAACCCGAGAAGCCCCGAGACCTTAAGGCGGCTGTCTCAAGAGCCACGCCGTCAAAGACAGCCGACCCACATCTGGGTAAAGGCAGGGCCCTTGAGACAGTAGGTCCTGACGCTGAGGAAGAGGTACGGAGCGTCGATGGAGAGGCTCCTCAGATCGGAGTACCAAGGACGTCTGGGCCACGCTGGAGCCACCAGCACGAGCGTGCCGCCGGCCTGCTTGAATTTCCGCAGGACCCAAGGTAGCAGGGATATCGGAGGAAACAGATAGGCCAGGTGAAACGTTCATTTCACCGACAGCGCGTCTACCAGACATGCGCCTGCGTCTCTTGTCCTGTACACGGGCAACTTGTGATTGTGACGGGAGGCCATAAAGTCCAGCTCCGGCAGCCCCCATCTGTCCACGAGTAGCTGAAACACCTCTGGGTGAAGCGACCATTCCCCGGGATGCACGTCGTGATGGCTGAGGAAGTCCGCCTCCCAATTGAGGACACCGGGGATGAAGACTGCCGATATCGCTGGAATGTGGCACTCCGCCCAAGCAAGGATTCGAGACACCTCCGACTTCAAAGCCCGACTGCGAGTTCCTCCCTGGTGGTTGATGTACTGACTGAACTTGAACCACCCTTCCTTGAAGAGCGGTGCCGGATGACTGCAGGGCCCTGTACACTGCCCGCAGTTCCAAGATATTGATGGGGAGAAGTGCTTCCTCCGCAGTCCAACGTCCCTGAAGTGACAACGAGCCTGTCACTGCCCACCAACCCTGGAGACTGGCATCTTTTGTGAGCAAGACCCAGTCCGGGATCCAAAAGGGGCGCCCCTCAACCAGATGAGCTGTCTGAAGCCACCAGGCCAAAGACAGCCGAACCTCCGGGGACAACACCAGCATCTGACAGTGGATCCGGTGAGGTTACTCGTTCCATTCTGATAGAATCAGCCCCTGCAGGGGCCGTGAATGGAACTGGGCAAATTCCACCATGTCGAATGCCGACAACCCATGGACCACAGAACTCTCATTGCCAAATGAACCGACAGGCGGCAACTGTGTATCCGCAGCTGTAGGGAGGAGACCTTTTTGGGCGTCAGGAAGATCCTTTGCTGATGAGAATCTAGCAGGGCTTCCAAAAGAACCATCTGCTATGATGGAATCAGGGAAGACTTTCTCCAATTTATCAACCACCCGTGCGCTTGCAGACAAGCGATCGTCAGGTGGAGATGTTGAAGCAGTACCTCCGGAGAGCTTGCCAGCAAAAGGAGGTCGTCCAGGTACGGCAGCAGCCGTAAGTTCTGGTTCCGAAGATGTGCGGCCATGATTGCCATCACCTTGGTGAATACCCTTGGTGCCATGGAAAGGGCAAAGGGTAGCACCCAGAACTGATAGTGATGCTGAAGGATAGCGAACCTCAGATACCGCTGGTGTGAAGGTGCTATCGGAACATGGAGGTAGGCGTCCTGGATATCCAGGGACACCATGCAATCCCCAGGTTCCATCGCCAGAATGATGGAACGTAACTTTTCCATCCTGAATTTGGGAACACTGAGGAATTTGTTCAGAGACTTCAAATTGAGGATAGGGTGATGAGAACCATTGGGTTTCTGCACCAGAAAGAGTAGAGTAGTACCCCGTCCCTCGTTGTGATTGAGGAATGGGAACAATGACCCCTGCTTTCAGCAAGGACTCTATAGCCTCCTGAATCTGTAAAGCCTTGGTTTTGCCCTGAGAAGGACTCGTGCAGAAAAACTGGTGGGGCGGCCTGTGCCGAAAAGACATGGCGTACCTCTGGGAGACCACTTCTCGAACCCAGGCATCTGTGGTGGCATTGTGCCAGCACTGGGCAAATTGAAGAAGTTGGCCTCCCACTCTGGGGTCCCCCAGAGGGAGGCCCGACCCATCAGGCAGAAGGTTTATCTTCCTGTTTGGAAGCAGGGCGCCTGGCACTCCAGGCCTGCTTCTTGAGTTTAGAGACGGACTTGGTTGCCGACTGCCTCGGAAAGGACTGACCTTTGGCCTTTCCCTGAACCCGAAAGTACCGAAAAGCAGAGCTCCTCACCTTAGTAGGAGCTCACCTTAGCTCCTCACCTGAAGCCGAAGGAAGGAAGGCAGACATGGATTTAGCCAGAGTATCCACTATTTTGTCCAAGTCCGGATCGAATAGCAACTCCCCATTAAAAGGTAAGGCCTCTAGGCCCTTTTTAGAATCAGCGTCCATCCTCCAGGACTGCAGCCACAAGGACCGACTAGCCGACACAGCTGCAGCCGACACTCTAGAGGTCAGCAGGCTAGCATCTAACGACACTTCCCCAATATATAAAGCCGCATCTCTCATTTGTCCCACAAACGCCCTCTGGATATCCGGAGCATTGTCCAGAAAGGTATCTTCCAACACGTTGACCCAGCTCTCAATGGCCTTAGCCACCCAAGAGATGGCCATGGACGGACGGGCCACAGCTCCAGAGAGGGAATAGATAGACTTTAAACAAGTCTCCACTTTCCTGTCCGTGGGATCCTTCAGAGAAGAGATAGACGGCAATGGCAACGTAGCGTTCTTAATTAAGCGGGTGACATGAGAATCCACCGCCGGTGGGGTATCCCATTTCCTGCAATGTGCTTCAGGAAAAGGATAATTAGACGCCAACCTTTTCTGCGGTTTTAATCTCTTACTGGGCAACTGCCAGGCCACCGCCATATTATCAGTCAATTGGTCAGACAGGGGAAAAACTTTCGAAGTTACCTTAGCCTTTTCAAAATTAGGAAACTTCGACCTAGGAGCCGGCGCATCATCCTCTATATGGAGGATAGCCCGCAATGCCCTAACCAATTCCGGCACAATAATGGAGGACTTAGGGCTTGATTCAGACCCGCTCGCGAGCGCTGAGCACTCGCAAGCGGGTCGATGTTGGCCAAGAGCGCATGCGCACGACGGAGGTGGCTCCGTCGTGCGCATGCGGCGAGACCCGAATAACGGCCAAGCCGTCGCTATGGGTCGTGCACCAAAGGGGGCGTGCTGTCGATGGTGATTGACAGCATGCCCCCTTTGGTGGGCGTGCCGGGGCGTGGCTGCCCAGACGGAGGAGTTACCATGGGAACGCCTACCGTCTGGGGCCGGCCCCACTGACATCACTAGTGATGTCAGTGGGAGTGCTTTTGGCTCTAGCCAAAAACACTCCAGGGCTTGCGGCAACGAGACCCTACCGCAATGGTCTCGTCGCAAGCCCACAGCTATGCGAGCGGCCAGGAGGGACGGCCCTGATTCAGAGCGAGCGCTCTGTCAGAGCGTCCGGCTCTGAATCAGGGCCTTAGTCTCTACCTCCTGGCCCACAGGATCAGAGTCAGGGTCCTCATGAATCTCTCCATCATCTGACAACACGTCCGAGTCCGACAAATACGCCGTCAGTGAACCCACAATAGGACGCTTAGACGGCACATCACTTTGCAACATCGACTTAAACGTTGAAGATGAGGCCGCCAGACTCAGTAACGAGCTGGAGAGAACATCTACCCAGGGTGGAGGAGCCGACTGAGGAAAACTCTGAACAGGCACCACAGACTGCTGCATCACAGGGGGAGACTGGACATACACAGGCAGCCCCGTATAGGGACCCACAGTCCGGGATCCGGGAGGAGACTGCAAAAACGGCGGAATACCCGTGGAATGGGGGATGTTCGGCTGGGGCAACGCCTGAGAAGGGAGTGTTGTTGGGACTGATAAACGGTCCGCAATAGATGCCAGCACCTGGGAAAACATCGTCCAAGGAGGGTCCTGCGATATAGGGGGTTTAGAGGGACCAGGTACCAGCTGGCACCTCCCGCACAGACCATTCGAAGATAAATCTTCCATATCCACTCTCGCAGAATAGCGTCTGAAGGAAAACAATACAGGAGCCCCGAAGCGCTCAGTCTCCTTATCAGACATGATACAGTAAATACGTATCACCAGAGGAATTACGGTGTTAACACCCGCACACTCACAAGTATGCAACACAAACAGCCCAGATATGGTACTGTGTAGCACACAACAGTATGTGACTGACCTCACAAATATGTGATTTATATAAGTGAGGGTATCAGAAAACGCCCTTCCCCCACACACCTGCTGGGCCGTAGAAGGAAAAGGATAGGTATAAGCTGACAGTAAGGAGAATAAGTCACAGACAGGCAGCACTAGCCACATACAATGCAGAAAAGTTAGTACTCACTGTACCTTTTGCTACAATCAACCGCCCAGATTCAGTGTCTGGGAGGGCTATAGCGCTGTGTACACTGTCCTTCAGCAGGGGAGAGGTACACAGGGGGACCGGCCCACTTGATACCGCCTTGGAGTTCTGCGATGCCTGCCAGTAAAGATGGCCGCCGGAGACCTCAGAGGAGGAGTGGCCGAGAGATAAGAGCAGCTCAGCGACACTAAACTGCGTGCTGAAAGGCGCGCTGAGCTGAGAGGAGGAGCCGCTAGACAGGGAAGGCTGCCTCCCCTGGCTAGCAATTAACCCCCGGGTTGCTGGTCCCACTTCCAGCCTACTACCCTGGTGGTCTAGCGGTCGCGCGGGGTGTTCCTCAGAGAGGGGGAGCCCGCCGCCGCTGCTTCTGGCACGCGGCTTACTTGATCCCCGGCGATCCGGCAGCAGCCAAGGGAGTCCCCAGAGCCCGGCTAGTACAGACTCTGGGGTCCCGCCGCGATCACCAGATCTGTACTGGCGTCCGGCACCAGCGGGGAATAGGAGCGGCAGCGTGGACGTCCTAAAGTGTAAAAAAGAAAAAAGAAAAAAAAAGAAAAAACTTTTCTCTTTAAAAATAAAGCTTTGGGGCTGCTCCTGCAGCCCCACTGCAACAGGGTGACCAGACTCCAGCCGGGCACCAACTAAAACTGAGGTGCCTGTGGCTCGGGGGCAGGGTATAGAGGACGACGGACCCAAGTGCATCCTGGGAGCAGTGAAAGCTTTAACTGCGTGGTGCCCGTGGATCCAGATCCAGCTATATCCCAAGGTCAAACCTGTGGACCCCCTATGGACCCTGAAGTAGAAACTATAGTTTCTGAATAATTTATTGAAAAACCGGGAACAGGAGTAGGAGGTGGGGAGCCAGGAACAGGAAGATTTAGGGAGTCAGATTATAGGTGAGGGAAACTGGGGACAGGAGGAGTAGGCAGGAACAGAAGAAGGGGCTGGGATGTGGAGAGGAGCCACATACAGGAGAAGGAGGAAGGTAGCTAGGGACAGGAGGAGTAGGCAGGGAAAGGAGAAGGGTCTGGGTGCCAATGGGTATTGGAGGTGGAGGGGTTCAGGGTCCGTTCAGTAAAGAGCATCTAGAAACTACCCAGGAGGAAGGGGCTGAGTGCCACCTGGTATTAGAAGGGGAGGGGATCTGCAGACAGGAGGAGGTGGAGGGGGGTAGGCAGGGACAAGAGAAGGGGCTGGGTGCCACTGGGTTTTAGAGGGGGAGAGGAGCTGCAGTGTATGCATATTATTATTACATTTTATTTATAGGACGCCACAAGAGCTCTGCAGCGCTGTACATACAGTAAAGGGTACACAGAACATTACAATACAGTAACCAACTTATAAACAGAGCACAAGTAACGATTAGCAACACAATTCTCCATACACAATACAGCTGGGAAGATGAAGGCTGTCATAGAAGTGCTAGAAAAGAAGGCTGTGAGACAGTGGGGAGGAGGAACCTGCTCCTAGGAGCTTACAATCTAGAGGAGAACACATGGTGTGCAAAGCTGGAGAGCAAGTGCGGCAAGAGTACAGCACTCAGTGCCTGTGCTGATAGCTACATGTCTAAACCTTCCACGCCAGGCTGTGCAGAGACATAGGGCTGCCGCCAAGACACTAGCTAGGAAACCAAGTATCTATTAAACGGGACGGTTATTCTAAACAGGAAGCCGAGATTTACCCCTCATACCATGTGCATCTGCCCCGGCTGCTTCCCATCTCTCCTGTACTTCGGCAGAGAACCCGGAACACCCCATCACTCACTGGCAGCCTCCAGCTTGCCCTAACACTGCAGATTCCAATGCAGTGCAGGGCAGGGCACCCGGCTCCTTAGCGTCATTGACAGCCCCCCGCCCCACACACACACACACCAAGCCCTCCCGCAGTGCTACCTGCTTTAGGGTGTCGGATGCAGTCTTCAAGCCAGGGGCCAGACCGCGGTCTTCTCCACGCCGCCGGAGGGGGGGGGGGCGGGCCGCAGACTTCTAAACGCCAGGGCAGTCCACTCAGAGTCACGCTGACTGCCGAGTGAGCTGCAGCGTCAAGGGGTGCGTAACGGCTGGCCCCACCTCCTTTTAGATGTCTTCCCTGCAGCCGGGCCAGGGGAGACATCATCAATCATGTAACCAGGAGCCGGAGAGTGACAAGAAGCGGAGCGCGTTCCCGGGGACTCACCCATTCTGAAAAAGTGAGTCCCCGGTCCTCATTAGTGGGTAAAATACGCGCTATAGCGCGTATTTGCGATCACTGATTTAACCTTATGGACAAAATTGCAGTTTAAGATCCCACACATCAGGGGAACTTGAATTATTTATCTGACTGCACGGACTCCCCGGCCTTACTCAAATAAACAGGTTAAGGTCACTGTGATAATGAATTCTATGAACAGTGGAGATTTTATGTTGCGTTGATCGCTAAATATTGGATGATTATGTGAATAACGCATATATATGAACTCCTCTCGCTATTATGCCGTCATCTAAACATTTACATCTGTTGCGCTTTCAGATATTTGCTTTGGAACTACAGAAGCAAGATTTGTGTCTTACACTCACTGTAAAGCCGCGTATCCAATTGCAGATAGTGGAACGACAGTACAATTACAACATTGTAATCGTACAGTCGTTCGTCTTCCTCTGTAAGTGCCTACACTGAATGATAAGTCGTTTAGTGCAGGCACCCTCCCTCATCCCTGAACATGCCCAATATGATTGACCAGCATGTTCAGGCAATGATTGATGTCGAATACGGCCAGCGGGAGCGCGCGTCGCTGGTTGATTTCAACATTTTCATGCCCGATTTGTGCACGATTACTGAGCGATAACGATGCCGTTATCGTTCAATCGGCAATTGGATACGCGGCTTAAGACTGGCGGAACTCAAATTTCTTATATAATAGGTAACTATATTAGTGTCCATATAAACTAGATTGCGTGTTTTCAGAGAGAGTTATATGTGTTATGAAGAGTATCCACTATCCGATTACATAAGAGCGATTGCACAATTACGACATCGTAATCGTGCAAACGTTTAGTAAGCGGGCACACATCGGGGATGTAAATGCCAGAAACGACCAGCGATGCGTGCTCCCGCTGGTCGTTTCCGACATCAATCATCGCCCGAACGTGCTGGTCAACCGGACGATAACGTCAGGTTGAGCATGGTAGGGGATGATTGATGTGCCTACACTGAACGACTGCTCGCTCAGTGTAGGCACAGCACCGACTGTGAAACGACTGCACGATTACCATGTCGTAATCGTGCAGTCGTTTCTATATCTGCTAGTGGATGTGCCCCATTACTCCTATGTGTAAACTCTTTTATAACTGCTCTAACTATCTGTGGAAAACTTAATTGTCTGTAATGAATACTGGGCAACCTCTGTGATTACTATAACTTGCCTCACATGAATAGGCAAGTTGACGTTACTATAGTAATTTAGCATCCTATTAGTTCATTGATCCTTAACAATCACACCTGTAATATAATTTTTTGGGTGATCCGAAGAGAGTAGTCCTGGGCTTTTTCTCAGAATAACACCCCTGATGGTCTGTCTCTATAATGTAACAGAGGGAACACCTACATATTTTCGCCATACTCACATTTCACTCTCCCGGGAGTATAATTGAAAGATATACTGAGGACAAATACATTATCCTGGGAAAGAAGTTAAATTGATAACTGCCATCATTCTGTGATAATACACTATCTTATATATAAAGTCTGTCTGTCTGTCTGTCTATGCAGTCGGACACCCCTGCATTGATTGGGATTAAACCAACACGAAGAGTTCCAGTTGAATCCTGGCCAGGTTTTAGGAGGGTTAGGGTCCCGGACAGACCTCCCATTGATGTACGCTGGGCAAAACTTTGACCCGCGGAACCTGTTCTGGGCCTTCCACTGGATGGATTTGGATGAAAACATCACAGAGTGGTAACACTGGATCCCAGAAGACATACTAGGGGGTTAAGGTCCAAATCGGACATCCAGTTGGTGTATGCTGGGCAGAACTTTGACCCAGGGAGCCTGTTCTGGGCCTTCCACTGGATGGATTTGGATGACATTGCATAATAAAACTTAACTTGAAGATGTAAACCCAGGGCAATGGCAGGTACTTCAGCTAGTTGAGTTATTATTTCTTCACATTTAACATGTACGTTTTCGCCATTTTAAGTGTATAATAATAAAAGCAATGTTTTAAACAAATTTATTTACTTTCGTTGCCGCTCAGCAGCTAATCTTGGATATAGTGTTTTCTGAATTATCTGGGAGCACCACCAACCTAGTGCCATATTAAATTATTGACAAAGATAGCCTTGATGTTGGTTCTTTTACATGACCAGGATACAGGATGATCAATCCTGTGCGGATTCAAACCCACGTTTACAATGATACCTCGTTTTAGGAGACATTCTATCGTGTCTATGTAATGTCATTCAGGGGAGACAGGTGACAGATTGAACAGGCACATTAGTAGTTTAAAGTTTCATTAAACATAAATATGTAAAATAAAAAGCACAGGTAAAAAAAAAAATCCTTGTCAAAGAGAATTATCATTGTTTGATCAGTTTATGAAGCAGAGTTCAAGCTGCATTTCCCTTTAACACCTGCCTTTTTAAGCTCTGGGGGGCTCAATGCAGTGTCATGCAAATCACTAAGATAAACAAAAACAAAATAAGACAGGAAAACTTTGGTACATCAACAAAAAAAAAAAACAACAACAACACAGTTGTGGAAACTCCCCAACCCCTTAGCTATGTACAGTATCTCTGACCACCATTAATAGCTATTCTATAAATAAATGACTAGGATAAGTACACCTTTATGTAAATGTAATTAAAAAAAGAGCTTGGTGAGTGACATGCAAAGGCCACATTAAAAAAAAAAAAATGCAAATTAATGTTTTAACACATTGTAAATTAATACTACATATCATCCTTTTACTTTCAGCTTTCTCTAAACATTGAGGAATTCTACAAAAGAAAAAAAAAAAAAAAAAACAACAACAACATTGTGATCACCAGACTCTGTACAACAGCCTACACAGCAGAACAGTCTACTAGCATGCGAGTGCATCAACAACCCTGATACATGACAACTGAATCATCATAAAGCAGAGGGCGTCTCCATATGCCCGCACACAAACTCACACACCCGTGGCCTCCTGATTATCTTTGTAACGTCAGATTTCCCTATGACACTTCTCTGTAGATGAACACACCAAAAACTTTAACAGTGTAATTAAAAAGGGAGACCGTGCAAAATATACTTTTAACCCTGTGAAGCCAAATCACCTAGTAAAGAACGTTGTGTCTGTCTGGGGTCGATTCAATTAAGCGCGCTGTTGATAGCACCGGGAAGGAGCTCCCGGAGATCTTTGAATCATCTCGCTGTTACAGACTAAATAATTTCTTCTCGTACACTCCTGAGGTGCCAGCTAACAGCCTCGCGGCCGGCACTTTAGTCAGAGAATGCCGGTTCTCGTGACTAAACACCCAGGTTAATTCGCGAGACCCAGCATTCTCCGACAACTTGTAGGTTGTAATAGTTGGACTAAACAGCGCGGTGACTTGAATAGCTCTGGGACCAACTTCCTGGCGCTATTCACCTCGCGCTTAATTGAATCATCCCCTCTGTTTGCTCCACGTTGGCACAAAAAATACTTAACCGATTTTCAAGAAAGCTGCATCATTGTGTAAATAACCTACAAATAATTTGCACTTTGTTTCATCTCGATCCCTAAAGTTAAAGCTGAACTATAACAAAAACATACTTTATTGACATCATCAATACAAGAGATCTAGTAGGCGATTCAATTCAGAGCGAGATGAATAGCACCGGGAAGTTGGTCCCAGAGATATTCAGTTCACCTTGCAGATTAGTCTGACTATAACAACTTGTTAGTTGAAGAATGCCGGTTCTCGCGACTTAACCTGGGTGTTTAGTGTCGAGAACTGGCATTCTCCGGCTAAAGTGCCGGCCATGAGGCTGTTAACCTCTCGCCCGACACTTTAGTCTGATTTCTCCTAGCACCCGGCACTATTACCAGTGCGCTGAATTGAATCGCCCCCCACAGCATTCACAAAAGGGCACTTTTGCGTGCCGAGGGTGCATGCGTCCAAAAAGGGGCATGGTCTTAAGATGCGCCCCCTTTTCATCACTGTAGGGCACATGCATAGCACTCTTGGAGACGCTGGGATTCCCCCAAGCTCTCCCCGCTGTGTGAATAGATGCGGTCGAAGCCGCATGGTAAGCTGAGACCTAAATTGTAACAATAATATCTTCACGACGCCATTTTGCGTTGTCCGCACGACGCAGTCTTGCGGCGCGTACACGATACCTCCGTGTACGGCGCTATATTATGATTATTAGCGTTGTGCGTCTGCCACTGCCCTAAGATAAAAGTCCTCATTATACAAATACGTACATTTATTAATACATATAATATGAGCAACCCACAAAGCACGTTTCATAATGTACTCCACAAACACGTATACGCACAACGCATACTAGTGTCTTTACTCAATGTCCCCACACTTACACATTGCATACTTACACTGTAAGGTTCCCTAGCATTAATGTTAATATTAGAGGTTTTACTTGTTATCAGTTATGTTGTGAAATGCAGGTATTTGACATCTAGGGTTTAGTACATGATAATAAACAGACCATGCTTGGTGTCATTCTAAACCACTGTTTATTTGCAGATCTCCGGTTCCATCGGCAAGGAGATCGCAACATGCATCTGCAAGTTATGAATCATAGAGAGTTAGGTATTGAAATGTTCTCTGTAATGTAATGTTTATTAGCCAGTTCAGACTTGTTCTTCGGCAGGAAAAGATACACAAAGAGCCGTTGGAGGGCTGAACTACCACTGTACAAACTGACCTATGAACTACATCATAAACAGAAGAACCAAGAGGAAGAACCAATGGGATTATGCCAACCCTTTCTATTGTATTGCCCACTCTCTATACGGTATATATTCAGGCGCTCTATGTCCAGTAGTTCGTCAAAAGAAAGAATATGACGACTGAGGCTTCACCTTTGATGCAGGAAATCTGGATCCAGAGCGCCTGCGTATGTATCGACTGTACCTTGTGATTGAATAATCTTTTGCGCTAATTGTATTTTAGATCAAGGCGTGTAACTAAATGCTTTTATGTGAATAATAACTTTTTGTGCTTTGGAACCACACTCAAAGTCTGGAAAGCAATTATTTCTTGTGCGACTTGCAACGCTAAATAGCGACTCTAGGGTATAAAGATTATTAGGTATTCATAATGCCGTTGGCATCTATTCACATGAGTAGCGCAAACCATTGATGGTTCACCATAGATTGTTATTGTACAATCGATGGTTATCTATTGGTCACCATCGATAGAAAACCACAGATGGACATCCCTATAACACAGAGAGAGACTACAAGACAATTCTGACCTTGCCAGTTGCATGGTTAAAGCAAGAATGGTTCAACCAATACTTACCGACATTTAAGGAATCCTTTCCAGTACCAGCTGTAGAGGAGCTGCTGCTCTCTGCTTTGGGGGCGGGGCCAGACTAAAGCCGTCATTAAGCCCCACCCCCTTTACAAGAGAAACACGCGATTTGTGGGGCCGCGAGGGGGCGAAACTAAATGATGCCATTTGCGTCATTAAAGCCCTGCCTCCTCCCTACTGATCCGCAAATTTCTCCTCAAATCTCTCCATCCGGCCAACTTCGCTAGGAAATGGGCGGGATGCATGCGATCTGGCAACTTCTTGATGGAGGGGAGATGACCAGGAGCCGTGGAGACCAGGAGGAGAGGTAGTTTTTTTTTGTTTCTTTTGTTCAGGGCTGTTACTCCCACGTGCATTTATTTTAATAGCGGGAGTACGCATACCGACAGTATTTCAAAATTGGGCGCAAGGTCTACGTGATTTTTTTGCGGACAAAACCTCGCTACCAATTGAATATGCCCCATAGTCAGACAGTTATGTACAAAACGAGATCTACAGGAATCAGCCATAAGCTATGAGAGCTACTAGTCACCATGGTTTCATTCCATGGATTGCAGACTAGCTATAAATCCAATTTTACTACGGAATCTGTGAAAGCAGGACAATGACTGTACGAGTGACTGCAGATTCTCAACACAAATCGCTATGTAACAAGGCGAACAAAAGAAAGGGGAGCGGCAGCTGATTTCATGAAACAGCCACAAAACTGATCTGTTTTCTGCTTACTCATGGGAACCGCAGGCTGAGTCAGAGCAATAGCCTGGCATGGGAGTCAGCACAACACAGTCACCTCTGTCTGTGTGCAATACAGCTACTAGGGGACTCCTATAATGAGCTATGGCACACAAAGGCTTAGTACATTGCAATAATGTCTGTTAGCAACCTATAAATGTTGTGGGACTAAATGTTTTCTGCTTGTAAACAAAATTGATGTTTATGAATCAAAAAAGGGTTAAATGGTCATACCAAACTGGGGATGCATAGTCACAAAACAACGGGGGGGTGCCGCACACTCCAAAGTGCTAAGTAGCCCCTATAGTCCCACCTATAAAGTGTTAATGTACAGTATATGGTCATTACACCCCATGAAGGTGTGGTTACCCCGCACAGGGTCATATAACGTACTTCCGAAGCACAAGGCAGACCCTATCCTCCCACCTATTAAGGGTTACATGTTTCATTATACATCTTTGCTAGTCGCGCAAAAAAGTCCCTTTCGGCGTGCCAGGTCCCGTGAGACTGTTAGCGCCGGGCATCTTACTTGCCGAAAATGTTTCTAAGTAACAATGCAATGCGACTAAGACGCACCAGCAGACTGTGCTTATTCATTTGTATATCTGTCTGCGACTGAGTCTCTGAATCTGTATAGGAAGTGCAACAACAAAGCTTTTCTCATTCCAAGTTCCGTTGTGGTTCATTAACAGACTCAGGTGCACAGATATACAAATGTCACATCACATTAATCTGCACAGTATGCTCATGCATGTTAGTGGCATCGCAGTGCATCTTGGACACAAACAGCAAAAAAACATGCCCAACGCTTGCAGAGTTACACGGTACCTGGCGGCTCACTGACGTCAGGCACGTTGTGCTGCGCTGCGTGGCATATTGAGGCTAGATGTATGAGGATACATCTATATATGGGCACGCCACAAAACATGGACAGCCCCTATCCTCCAACCCCTAAACATCAGGCAAAGTGAGCAGGACATCTCTATTAAATAAAAGATAAGCAGGCTACTGTATTATTGGTAAGAGAAGAAAAACAATGGCCTTTTAAGTAGAGCGCACAAGGAAAGAAACAAAGGGTTAGGGTCCCTCTATTAAGCCAGGTTTGGTATAGGTTATTAACAAACCTGGGTTCAGCCACTGACCGTACCGCAATTCCATATGCACTTTGAAGATGAAACTATGAACACAATTGACTATTCCATTTCTACAGAGATTAGATGGATAGAAGAATACTTTTTAAATCCATTAAAGGATTGGAATTTGGATATTAATTATTATTAAGTGGTGTTTTAAAGTAGTTCAGGTTTAGCATCTTTCTGGATCTTATATGCCGATCACTAGGGTGGTTACTTTGGATTCTTATTACTGGTGCACCCGAACATTTCAGTTTATATGGCGGCAACTTTAAATTAAGAGGCACTAAGCACAATAAAAATATATTCCTGTGTAAAATAGTATCCTCAAAGTGACAAGTTTATCCTCTACAATTCTATTTGTGGCTGGCCTATCTGCAAGGCGAGACCTCCGTGCCATTGAAGGAAAAGGAATTGTAGGGGCGCAACCGGCAGGAGGTTCAGTGACCAAGGGGTCTATGTACTAATAATTGCGGTACTGTCGGGATTATTATGTAACTGTCTCGCAGGGGATATTTTCATTGTTAATGAAACTATCCCCGCTATGTACCAAGGGGAGCTTGCAGGGACAGCAGTTGCGGTAACCACTGTCCCTGTGAGTTATATCCCCGGCAAATTGTGGAAGTCTTTTACAAAAGTGAATGACTTCCTTGGGGGAGACTGATACTGCGCATGTGCACAGTGTCAGCTTCAAGAGCTGGCCGGGGGTTGCAGAGGAGCCCCCATAGGCTTAAAGCAGTCTACACCATCTGAAGTTGGTGTAAACTACTGGGGCGAAAAGCTTTCCTTTTTGGAGTTTAGTACATAAGACTCAGATCATAGCCCCCATTGATAATAATGGGGACTGTGATCTGCAGCCTCAATTGGCACTTTGCTGGAGATTTCTGTGAAATCTCCTGCATTGTGCTTTAGTACATAGGAACAAATAAAATTATGCAGTTTCAACAAACAGCTTAATACATATGCCCTCAAGACAGCAAAACTTGCTGATGTTCCATTTGCTCCAAATCCCAGAAAATGGACAAAAACGGTCAGACTAGTTGTTTAAGCCAGACAGATTTATCCAACTGGTCTTAACAACCGCTTTCGTCTGTGTTTCGGTGTTTGGGTGCAAATTGCCGGTTGTCATACATTAAAAGATTTTATTCCAAGCATCTAATTGGATGAAAGTTGATCCTGCGTATGGCCAGCTAAAGGCAGTGTCTCAGTACTCTATTCCTCCGGGAACCCTAACAATGAATGTTTTCCTGGCCTCCTCAGAGAAACACAAGTGAAATAAAAAATGAACACCTGTGGATCTTTAAACATCTGTCAGTCAGTAGTGAATACAGCTGTGCTCAAGCAAGGAGATATGAAAACATGCACTGTAATCCTGGGTACACACTGGTAGATATATTGGGTGATCAATTGCGTTGCCCAGTGTGTACCAGCAATATGTCTGTGAACGACATAGTTCAGAGACATATCGCGCAGGCTGTGCTGCACAGCTGAAGCCCAATATATCTGCAGATATATTGGGGCATTGTGCTGTGTGTACAGACGGTCAGCTGACCACCCCGTAAACTTACAGCAGAGGCCACGGGGAGGGTGCACAACATGCCCCCGGCCAGCGGGACCCGCAGCCAGATGATGGTTGGTCAGTGTGTATGAACAACCATCATCTGCAAATATATTGGTTAGGTGTGTACCCAGCATTAGTATTCCTGAGGGGTTGGGTATGAAATACAGACGGCTTAAATACAATTTGCTCATCACATCTGTCATGTATGGGGAAATTCTATTGTAGTAATGGGCACCAGTTAGCAATGGGTGCTCAACGGAGAAATTCAATTCAGTTGTTGCTCCGATCAGGTGCGAGTGCCATGGGAGCACATGCAGAAATCTGCAAAAACACTGTTTTCGGTGCCCTAACCAAGACTTTAGAAGGGTTTAGCCACTTAATGAAACTAAACCCGGTGCTTTTGGGCGCGACAAGTGCAATAATTATTTGCCACCCAAAGCAATTCAACTGCCCCGCTGGGCGCCCATTAATTATCGCCACCCAAAAACAATTTAATCGCCCCCATGAAATGATATTCAAATGCGTGTACGCTACAGTGTGCTTTATCTGTTCAATTTGTTTTCTCAATTGCTTGATACACTAAATTCAGAAGAAAAAGTATGGAAAACAAGTATGCCCTGCAGTCTCCTAAGTAACACATACACTGTACAGATTGGTGAATCCACACACAAGGACACGACCAGTAGTGGCACACTGACAGGTCATGCTTTGCCATTTAAGCTTTTTGGCCTACAGCAGCACCCATATGTCCAAAGCAAAGGGGACTTTAGATTTATGGGGTGGGGTGATAATTCATGACACTTTACTCTTATGAATACTGCAGTGGAAAGTTAGGGAATTTTTCCTATATGCATAAAATATGGTATGTTCAATTTCTCTGTTTAAAATGTCTTTGGAGTAAATCAGGTATTTCCCAACATGTCATTATATTGCTTTATTGAAAGTCAGATTATCTGCATTGAATCCAAGCAGTCTAATAATCGGAAGTCCAGTGTATACAGTTTACCCAATTTAAAGCTCTGGTATAGATTGTTCCAATATAACATGTTAAAACATCTAACTCACTGACAATTCTTAGACCTGTCTGGAAGAGACCTCCATAATACTTGTTCATAAAAGAGACAGATTATCATCATAACTAAAGGCGCACAACAGCACTTATGTTCAAACTTTTCCTGGCATTCAGTTTCTGATCTCCACAGGTCCCTTGCAGTTCTGTTGGTGGCGGGGATGTAGTGTTATAGGGAAAACACTAAGCCCTCCTTTTATATCATAGATATCTATTGGTCTTTTTCAAAGTTTTCAAATGTTAATACAGGTTGAGTCTCCCATATCCAAAATGCTTCGGACCAGGGGTATTTTGGATAACGAAATAGTCTATTTTGGAATATTTGCATATCATAATGAAATATCTTGGGAATGGGACCCAAATATACACACAGAATGCATTTACCGAATATACTCGAGTATAAGTCGACCCGAATATAAGCCGAGGTACCTACTTTTACCACAAAATACTGGGAAAACGTATTGACTCGAGTATAAGCCTAGGGTGGGAAATAGCAGCAGCTGGTAGTGCCCCCAGTAGTAATTCCCCCTGGTTGTGCCCCCAGTAGTAATCCCTCCTTGTAGTGCCCCCAGTGGTAATCCCCCCTTTCAGTGCCTCCAGTAGTAATCCCCCCCTGGTAGTGCCCCAGTGGTAATCCTCCCTTTTAGTGCCCCCTGTAGTAATCCACCCCTGGTAGTGCCCCCTGTAGTAAACCCCCCTGGTAGTTCCCCCTGTAGTAATCCCCCCCCTGGTAGTTCCCCCAGTGGTAATAACCCCTTTTAGTGCCCCCTGTAGTAATCCCCCCCTGGTAGTACCCCCAGTGGTAATCCTCCCTTTTAGTGCCCCCCAGTAGTAATCCCCCCTGGTAGTTCCCCCAGTGGTAATAACCCCTTTTAGTGCCCCCTGTAGTAATCGCCCCCTGTAGTCCCCCGCCCCCCGGTAGAGACAGACGTAATATCACTTACCTGAAACTCCAGCTCCTGGTCCCGCCGCTAACAGTTCCTCCGGCCGCTTTGTATGGGAGAGACGTCATTACTCATGACATCTCTCCCATTACCCACTGCGGGAGCCGGAAGAAGGCTCCAGCAGTGGGAGCAGCAGCAGCCGCTGAGAGTCTGACAGACTCTCAGCGGCTACTGATTACAGCAAACACACAGCTGCCGGCTCCGGCGGCTGTGTGTTTGTGCTGTGTAGCGCTGACCGATCTCCGTCCGATCAGCGCTACACTTCACTCGAGTATAAGCCGAGGGGGTACTTTTTCAGCAAAAAAAAATGTGCTGAAAAACTCGGCTTATACTCGAGTATATACGGTATGTGTTATATACACCTTACACACACAGCCTGCAGGTCATTTTATACAATAATTTCAATACTTTTGTGGCTCAAGCAAAGTTTGTATATGAAACATAAATTAATTTCATTTCTGTACATACCTTATACACAAACAGCCTGGAGGTTATTTTATATAATATTTTTAATAATTTGTGCCTTAGACAAAGTTTGTGTACATTAAACCATCAAAAATCAAAGGTTTCAATATCTCAGTCATGCCAAAATAATTCCGTATTTCGGAATATTTGGATATGAGAGACTCAACCTGTAACAGTAATAAAGCAGTACTGTCATATACGCAATGATCTGCAAAGCGTAATCTTTCATAGGACAAACAAAGAAACACATGGTCTAAATTATTAAGATTGCTCTTATATTCTGTTTGCAGAGAAAACAATATAATGTAATGTGATTGTCACATGACACTGCAAAAAAAAGATTTTCAACTGCTGTGTTGGCCTAAATGTCAGTACAGTGATAAATTCACAGAAATCCAATGTTCCTATTTGCAGCAACATAATACATTTCAGGGCTATTCACCATTAGCCCCATTCCAGGACAGCTGCTCCAATAAGCAGATGTCTTGGCAAAGCATAACACTTTCACAACCAATAGTAGAGGCAAAAGTTAACACTGCCAGGTACCATTTTAGCAGAGGAGCCCTTCTGCTCCAAGGGAAATTTCTGTCCTTCCTGAGCTTTCCTTATGCCGCCCATGTATGCTGTGGCGGTCAGAGAAGGTGGAAGGACCCTAATACCTCTCTGCACTCCAGACCCTCTCCCCATAGGTAAGAACAGGCAATCGCCAAAATGGCATTACTTCATGCAGCAGTATATAGCACGTCCCCATAGATTGTACTCCCTGGGATGCAGGTCATATTTGTGTTCTATCCTGCATTAGAGGCTTAATAAATAGCCTGCTTACTTATTTTAGTGGCAGTCATGCAGAAATGATTACCACAGCAAATACAGTTGATAAGTAGGCTCCAAAAGACTCTAAACAAAAACATTAATCACAAAAGGCCTATTTCCTCACCGGGCATTTTAAACGTAGCGGTTTTCCAACGCAATGAACAGTCTGAGAACAGAATCCCATGAAATAAACACACACATACAGCTCATAACGAAAAATAAACCATGTATATGGCAAAAATTAACCTAAGTACTTGCCCAAAACCCATAAACGAGTTTTTATCAGCAATTTTACAGGGCTTCTGTGTATAATAGCACTGTACAAAAATGGAGTGTACTTCTATAAACATACTGTACATATGGCTACTATAATAAGCGCATCTGTTCATCAATACAAAGAACAGATACCCAACTTACAACAGAGTCACTTTGACATGGTCAAAATATTGCTTTGAAAATAAATGCTCATATAAATGGTCATATAGAGGAAGCTAATGACAAAACCACAATTTTGTAATTACAGTAGATGGTTCTGCCTGTCCCCAAAACATGAAACCCAGGACTACTGCAACATAACCATGTCGTCATCTTTGGGAGGTTTTATGGGAATTTCAGGGAAGTGATTTACCAGCAACACTGTCAGTTCCCTGATAATGTAATTGTTAGTAGTGCATGAGGGTTAGTAGTATTACTAGTAGTAGTAGTATTCATAATGGTACAGAGGTGCTAGTATTCGTAGTAGTACACAGGTGCTAGTAGTACTATTTGCAATGGTACACAGGCGCTAGTATTCGTAATAGTACACAGGTGCTAGTAGTAGTGCATAGGGGGTATTAGTATCTAGGTGTTAGTATTTAGTACATATTGGTCAGTATTATTATTAGAGCATAGGGGTTAGTATTAGTACATAGAGGTTAATACTATTAGCACATAGGGGTTAGTAATACATAGGTAGTAGTAGTGCATAGGGGTATTATTAGAGTAGTACGACAAAGGGGTTAGTAGTAGAAGTACATAGGGGATAGTATCAGCAGTACTACATATGGGTTAGTAGTAGAAGTACATAGGGGATAGTATCAGCAGTACTACATATGGGTTAGTAGTAGAAGTACATAGGGGATAGTATCAGCAGTACTACATATGGGTTAGTAGTAGAAGTACATAGGGGATAGTATCAGCAGTACTACATATGGGTTAGTAGTAGAAGTACATAGGGGATAGTATCAGCAGTACTACATATGGGTTAGTAGTAGAAGTACATAGGGGATAGTATCAGCAGTACTACATATGGGTTAGTAGTAGAAGTACATAGGGGATAGTATCAGCAGTACTACATATGGGTTAGTAGTAGAAGTACATAGGGGATAGTATCAGCAGTACTACATATGGGTTAGTAGTAGAAGTACATAGGGGATAGTATCAGCAGTACTACATATGGGTTAGTAGTAGAAGTACATAGGGGATAGTATCAGCAGTACTACATATGGGTTAGTAGTAGAAGTACATAGGTGATAGTATCAGCAGTACTACATATGGGTTAGTAGTAGAAGTACATAGGTGATAGTATCAGCAGTACTACGGTACATAGGGGATAGTATCAGCAGTACATAGGGGATAGTATCAGCAGTACTACATATGGGTTGGGGTTGTTACTGGTAGTGCACAGAGGTTGTAATTAGTAATAAATATAGGTGTTATAAGTAGTACGGTACATAGAAGTTAGTATCAGTAGTACATGGGGGTTATTAGTACTATATAGAGGGTTAGTCTTTGTAGTAGTGCCCAGGGATTAGTAGTAATAGTATATAGGGGTTAGTGAGGTTGGATCCCTGTGTGCCTGCCCCAAAATTAGTGACAGCGGATTTGAATTGTTCAGAACGACTGCCAGGTCCCCTCACCTGAAAGTCGGCCAGGATCATCTCTCGGTCGGTGTTGGAGGCCATGTCGCCCCGGTGGGTATCAACGATGGGAGCCCGGCTAGCAGATCATGAGCACCAGTCCGGCCCCCGGGGCATGTCCTTCCCGTGTCTCGGTCTGTGGGTCCCGCCGGGCCTGTGCTTGCTGTGTCCCCGCTGCCAGGCGCTGCTGCTCTCGTCTCTGCTGCTACTCTCCCCCCGCCGCACGGCGCTGTCGCACATTTTGCTCGTCACCGGAGTCGCAACGACAGGCGCTTTGCGGCCGCCGGCATCACGTGACGGCTCCTCCGGTTGCCATGGCAACAAGGGAGTAAATAAAAGGAGCATGGCTGCTGGCTGCTGTCAGTCAGTGGTCCTAGCCTAGGATGGGTGTCAGCAGGTAGTGCTGTGAGGTGTGTTGATGGTGATTCTCGGGGTCCTTATGGATAGTGATGGGTAATCAGCCTCAGAGCTGAGATTGCTGCCTATCTGCCATAATAATAATAAGGGGCCAATCCTATACCAGGCGTAGGGAGCGAGTTGCCGTTGCAACGGCGTTAAAGCTCCGGCAACGGACCAGCACCTCGCACCCTTGGGGGCCCACTCCAGCCGAATTTGCTGAATTTTGCTCGGAGCCCTATGGGGCTGCGAATCCGGGCTGCCGTAAAGTGCGCCAACTGCAGCATTGACTTGCGCCTGCGAGATAATCGCGACTAATAGAATTGACCCCCTAATGATGCCCGTCCACTAGGCGATTAAACCTAGCGATGGAGCGATAATGACAGTCGATATCGCTCCATCGCTTGGTAATCGCTCACAAATCGGGCAGTAAAAGGTTAATAACGACCAGCAATGCGCGCGCCCGCTGATCGTTTTTAACATCAATCATCGCACGAACATGATGGTCAACCTGACGACCGCCGTCAGGGTGCCATGTTCGGGGATTGATCTGCATACACTGAACGTTCAGTGTATGCACTTCACGCCGTGGGAGATGACGGCGTCGTAATCGTGCCGTCGTCCCTGCATCGTGTAATGGATGGCCAGCTTTAGTCTTGCTCTCTGATGATATTAATATTATGATTATTAGTATTATTTACATAGCTCCACAAGGGTTATGCAGCAAAGTGCATAAAACCTATGCAAACAAAACAAGATAAACTGCGGAAGACTTACAGTACAAAGCATTACAGAACATGGAAAACACCATAAATGGCAACTCTCGAAAGTCCAGGAGAGTCCCGAATTCTTTTGAGGCGGGGGGGCCCAACAGAGTTTGCCACATACCATCTAAAGTTGCTGACCCGAGAGGATGGATTTCCATTGAATCAATGCCTTGGGACATACATTAGTGCTAGTGGGGTGCTTGCGGTGCTGACACAGTGGAGTCTGGGAGTCTCATGGCTTCAGACAGCTTGGAGTCATACTTACCTTCTCCCGGAACCTGCGGTGGGACCCCGATTTTTGGGGGTAACCCCCCCTGCACCCCTCTATGAGAATTGCATCATTTGGTCCCACCCCCTATTTAAATATGTGCATTTTACTGTGAGGAGGATGGCCTAATGATGCACTAGTCTGTCCCCACCCCCATCTCTGTCAACCTGCATCTCCTCTCCGGGCTTCTCCCGGAGAAAAAAAATATGAAAGTAGACGTATGCTTGGAGTGAACACCAATATTATACAAACAATGGTTATCACTCCAAAAGCAGCAACGATCGTACATAATTAAGTAACAATCTAATAAACATAGACAGGCACATTTGGGAGAAGCACTGCACTGATCACTATGAGGTAAGAAATAGTGAAAAAAAATGTGTGGTGTCCCCTTCCCTAATCAATAACCAGCCTCGACATATCTCAGCCAGGGCTATTATTGGAAAATAGGGGGAAAAAACTGCCTGGGTTCGACCTATTATCCAATAACCAGTACCAGGCTGAACTGGCCATGGGGATAATGCTATAGCAGGGAGAGATATAGCATGGGGTTCCCCTGCCATAACATTAACCATACTAAAACTGGTCAGCTCAGGGCTGGAGTTCCTCGAAAAGCCGGGACCCCCAAAATAAAATGGAGTCCCCCATCTTGAGGAACTACCAGTCCTGGACTAACTATGAGGGCAGGTGCAAGGTTAATGGTAAAAATTTGGGCACCTGTAGTCTGCCATTGACATTTGCAACCAATCGAATGCAATCATCATTACCAGCTTCACAGTCATCACTATCATTTGTACACTTACACCAGGGTCAGAGCTGATGGCAGTCAGACCCCTCCAGCAGGCTGCATTTCTGACTTTTTGGCAGCTGCGTTGGTCTCCATTGTGAATGCACACCCAAAACACACCCTTACAGTACTTACTTGCGACTGATTGCCCACTGCAGTAGCATTTTTGCCCACTTCCCTCGATTGCATGCGCGTTCCAGCCCAGTCTCAGCTTCCTCGATTGCATGCCCATTCCAGCCCAGTCTCAGCTCTTTCGATTGCATGCCCATTCCAGCCCAGTCTCAGCTCTTTCGATTGCATGCCCATTCCAGCCCAGTCTCAGCTCTTTCGATTGCATGCCCATTTCAGCCCGGTCTCAGCTCCCTCGATTGTATGCCCATTCCAGCCTAGTCTCATTTCCCTCAATTGCATGCCTGTTCCAGCCCAGTCTCAGCTCCCTCAATTGCATGCCTGTTCCAGCCCAGTCTCAGCCCTTTCGATTGCATGCCCGTTCCGCCCAGTCTCAGCTCCCTAGATTGCATGCCAGTTCTAGCCCAGTTTCAGCTTCCTCAATTACATGCCCATTCCAGTATAGTCTCAGCTCCCTCGATTGCATGCCTGTTCCAGCCCATTCTCAGCTTCCTCAATTGCATGCCCGTTCCAACCTATTCTCAGATTCCTCGATTACATGCCCATTCCAGCCCCGTTTCAGCTCCCTCCATTGCATGCTCGTTCTAGCACAGTCTCAGTTTCCTCGATTGCATGCCTGTTCCAGTACAGCCTCAGCTCCCTCGATTGCATGCCCATACTCAGCTCCCTCATATGCATGCCCATACCAGCCCAGTCACAGCTCTCTCGATTGCATGCCCGTTCCAGCCCATTCTCAGCTCCCTCGTTAGCTACGGAAAGTGCAAATACTTTGTCATTTACCAGCAAAATGTAACATGGCAAATGTTTTAATGGATAAACCAAATTGTGTAAGGAGCGCTACTACCGTGGGTATAATGTGTAAGGGGCACTACTGCTGTGGGCATAATGTGTAAGGGGCACTACTACTGTGGGCATAATGTGTACTGCTGTGGGCATAATGTGTAAGGGGCATTACTGCTGTGGGTATAATGTGTAAGGAGCACTACTACTGTGGGCATAATGTGTAAGTGTCACGACCAGGGTTTCTCGGCATGGTGGTTGACGGGTAATACCTGTGAGGATACTATGGCGAGGGACATCTGGTGGTGGCACTGTTGTCTGGCGGAGTGCATTGGCTGCGCATAGTCCTGTGTGGGCATACTGTCACTCTGGTCTGGTTAGGCCTGGAGATGCTTCCGTTCCGTTCTGGCATGGGCGCCACCATCTTGCCTCCAGACATGTGACCTAGTTGCCCTATCCTGGTGTGTCACATGCTCTCTCTAGCCTCTCACAGTGCGGCACTGGGTATTTAAGGGAGTGCAGAGCTTCCTTTCATTGCCAGTACAACGTGTTTCTCAGCGCAAGCTGAGAGAGAGTTCCTGGGCTTGTCCGCCTGCCTGTTGGGTCTTTGCCTTAGCCTGCTTACCTGACCTGCTCCATAACCTGCTTGAATCCCCTGCCTCCTCCTGTTGCCTCTCCCTTGCCTGAGTACCTGTGTCAGCTGTTACCCTGCACCCTCCCTCCACTTGAAAATCCTCTGGACATTATCATTCACTTCAGCCTGCCATTCATTTCAGCCTCACAAAACCTGGAATACTGGACTGCCTTCTGTTATCACTACCTGGACTTTTTCCCATTGCATCACTACAGTTCCCAAGTGCACTTTAGTGCTAAACCCGGACTTTCTGTTTTGCCACATTCATGTCTGTTATGCCACTTTTTAAATCTGCTTCAGTGTCTGCTCCTCTTACCACCCCGGATCCACAACAAAACCAGAACCTCACAGTAAGGAGCATTACTACTGTGGGCATAATGTGTAAGGAGCATTACTACTGTGGGCATAATGTGTAAGGAGCACAACTACTGTGGTCATAATGTGTAAGGGGCATTACTACTGTGGGCATAATGTGTAAGGAGCATTACTACGGTGGGCATAATGTGTAAGGAGCACAACTACTGTGGTCATAATGTGTAAGGGGCATTACTACTGTGGGCATAATGTTTAAGGAGCACTACTACTGTGGGCATAATGTGTAAGGAGCACTACTACTGTGGGCATAATGTGTAAGGAGCACTACTACTGTGGTCATAATGTGTAAGGAGCACTACTACTGTGGTCATAATGTGTAAGGGGCACTACTACTGTGGACATAATGTGTAAGGGGCACTACTACTGTGGGCATAATGTGTAAGGGGCACTACTACTGTGGGCATAATGTGTAAGGGGCACTACTACTGTGGGCATAATGTGTAAGGGGCACTACTACTGTGGGCATAATGTGTAAGGGGCACTACTACTGTGGGCATAATGTGTAAGGGGCACTACTACTGTGGTCTTAATGTGTAAGGGGCACTACTACTGTGGGCATAATGTGTAAGGGGCACTACTACTGTGGGCATAATGTGTAAGGGGCACTACTACTGTGGGCATAATGTGTAAGGGGCACTACTACTGTGGGCATAATGTGTAAGGGGCACTACTACTGTGGGCATAATGTGTAAGGAGCACTACTACTGTGGGCATAATGTGTAAGGAGCACTACTACTGTGGGCATAATGTGTAAGGAGCACAACTACTGTGGTCTTAATGTGTAAGGGGCATTACTACTGTGGGCATAATGTGTAAGGAGCACTACTACTGTGGGCATAATGTGTAAGGAGCACTACTACTGTGGGCATAATGTGTAAGGAGCACAACTACTGTGGTCTTAATGTGTAAGGGGCACTACTACTGTGGGAATAATGTGTAAGGAGCACTACTACTGTGGGCATAATGTGTAAGGAGCACTACTACTGTGGTCTTAATGTGTAAGGGGCACTACTACTGTGGGCATAATGTGTAAGGGGCACTACTACTGTGGGCATAATGTGTAAGGAGCACTACTACTGTGGGCATAATGTGTAAGGAGCACTACTACTGTGGGCATAATGTGTAAGGAGCACTACTACTGTGGGCATAATGTGTAAGGAGCACTACTACTGTGGGCATAATGTGTAAGGAGCACTACTACTGTGGGCATAATGTGTAAGGAGCACTACTACTGTGGGCATAATGTGTAAGGAGCACTACTACTGTGGGCATAATGTGTAAGGAGCACTACTACTGTGGGCATAATGTGTAAGGAGCACAACTACTGTGGTCTTAATGTGTAAGGGGCATTACTACTGTGGGCATAATGTGTAAGGAGCATTACTACTGTGGGCATAATGTGTAAGGAGCACTACTACTGTGGGCATAATGTGTAAGGAGCACAACTACTGTGGTCTTAATGTGTAAGGGGCATTACTACTGTGGGAATAATGTGTAAGGAGCACTACTACTGTGGGCATAATGTGTAAGGAGCATTACTACTGTGGGCATAATGTGTAATGAGCACTACTGCTGTTGGTATAACATGTAAGCAGACAGAAATCACCGGGAAAATGGTGCGGCAGCCATTTTCCCAGATATGTGCACGTGCGCAATAGAGAAGTCTCTGGGAACATAGCATTGGCGACATGTTTCCGGAAACCTTAAATTTGGGTTTATACATTGATTGATTGAGCTTCAAATGAGACAAAATGATTTATAGATGTGGTGTGTGACTGTTGTTATTCCGAAAAACCCTGAACTCCACCCATATGTGAATTAATGAAGGGGAGAGAAAATGGTGATTATGCCTCTGATGAAATTGCCGTTGGCAAAGAAATGCGAGAGCAAAGTTAGGATTAAACTCCCATTTGTGCACTCATACGATGAGAATAAGCTGCTGTAACTGTACAGATCAGCATTAAGATAACAAACATCGATGGAGAGTGACTTTATATAGTTAATTGCGACTTGGAATTACTATGTTTGTCGCACATTTCGGATAACTGTGGAGGGGGGGTTTATGGATGGTCAAATAGTGGAAGGCTGGTGTTCGTGGCAATTGGAGTGGTTATGTTCGCGGGATTGCGTGGGGATCGGTGTTGTTAATGTGTCAGGTATAATGTAGCAGTGTTCATTTGGAGATGACTGATTTAATCTCGTTATCGGTTTAGTCCTTTGGGTGCTAGTGTTTTGAGGGTGAAGATCCACCGGAGTTCCTCCTTGTTTAGGATTTTGGTGTGGTCCCCTCCCCTCCAGTTTTTCTTGATGTGTTTAATGCCCGTAAATCTGATGCCTGTCGTGTTGCTATGTTGGTGTTCTTGGAAGTGTATCGGTATGCTGTGGTTGTCTGTCTGTTTTGTGATGTTTCTGAGGTGTTCTTGGATCCTGGTTTTAAGTGGTCTAGTGGTTCTGCCGATGTATTGTTGGTTGCAGGGGCATTGTATAAGATATGTGACGTTCGTGGTGTTACTGTTATGTTCTGGGTTATTTGTGGACCCGGGGTGGTAGCAGGAGCGATCACAGAAGCGGGTTTGAATAAAAAAGTAGGTAGAATCTGCATAGAACTCCAATCAATCCTGGGATTATGTTGACGTAACCAGGGTAGACCAAGAACAATTTCTTGAGAGGCCTCTGATATTACCAGGAATTTTAAGGACTCAGAATGAAGTGCCCCAATTCGGACCAATACTGGTTGAGTCTCCTTGGTGACTATCCCGTTAGTTAGAGGGCGTCCGTCTATAGAGGTCAGAGAGATGGCATGGTTGAGAGACAAACAAGGAATCTGAAATTTATCTATGAAACTAGACGTTATGAAATTTCCAGCTGCTCCCGAGTCAAGTAGAGCAGTAGCAAAGACAGGTTTGGGTTTAAGATCCAAAGCTAGGGTAATCGTAAAATCTTTAATTTTTGGAGACGGGCTCATAACTCCTAACTTGATGTCTCCAGGGTCAGTTAGGATTTGGCATTTTCCGGTTTACGGGGGCAGGAGATCAGCAGGTGACCGGACTCTCCGCAGTACAGACAGAGGTTCTTTTGCATTCTTCTCTGACGTTCTTCTTTGGAGAGGTGTGTATGATTCACCTGCATAGGCTCCTCTTCAGTAGGAGAAGGAATGGGACTGGTAGAAATGGAAGGGGTAAATGACCTTTGCCGGTCAGTTCTGTGTTTTTCAGCCTGACGTTCCCTGAAGCGTAGGTCAACTTTGACACACAACGAAATCATGTCGTTCATATTAGTAGGAAGCTCTCGAGTGACTAGATCATCCTTTAGTCGGTCTGACAACCCATGCCAGAAGGTCGAGGTGAGGGCTTCCTCATTCCATTTGAGCTCTGATGCTAAAATTTGAAATTGCACGGCATATTGACTGACAGGACGGACCCCTTGTCTCAGTGTCATGATGTTTGATGATGCTGATACAGTACACCCAGGTTCATCGAAAATCCTCCTGAAAGATGACACAAAGTATCCAGCAGCGGATCTGAGCGCTCCCAGAGTGGGGAAGCCCATTCCAAGGCCTGGCCGAATAACAGAGAGACTATATAAGCCACTTTAGTTCTTGCAGTTAGAAAGTTGTCAGGCTGCAGGGTAAAATGTATGTCACACTGATTTAGGAATCCTCGGCAGAGTTTAGGATTGCCGTCAAATTTACTTTGTAAAGGAAGATGTAAGCGGGGAGATGATCTGCCTCCTGTATTCCCAGACGCTGAAGCGGATGTAGATGCTGGTACTCCAGGGGTAGAAAAGGAAGTTTGCAAACTATCCTGTCGCTTGGACATCTCTTGCAGAAATTGAGCCATCTGATGCTGCATGTTTTCCAGATTTTCTAAACGACCAGAAATGCACTGGAACAAATCCACTCCTGACTCCTGATCCGTGGCCGGCTCCATGGGGCAATGTGCAAACTGTTATGTTCTGGGTTATTTGTGGACGCGGGGTGGTAGCAGGAGCGATCACAGAAGCGGGTTTGAATAAAAAACTAGGTTTTTTAATAAGTGCTTGAGGTAGACATAAAATATGGCAGTAAATAAAAGTCCAGAAATATATAAATGTGCACAAGAGTTCTGTGGTGGGAGAAATGGTTTAATGTCCAAGTAGAAACAATTAGAGCTGTCCAGGTGTGCAGGTAGTGAAACTGAAAATAATCAAGCCAGGTATGCAGGTAGTGAACTGAAGCAAATGAGCAAGGGTGATGGAGGAAGCGGGGTAGTCCAGTGGGAGCTAGGAGCTGACAGGCAGACTGGCAGACAGCGAATTCACAGGAACAGGATAAGCACAGAGAACTCCCTCTCAGCTAGGCTGAGATACACGTTGCACTGGCAAAGAAGGAAGGCACTGACCCTTCCTAAATACCCCATGCCGTGCTGTTACTGGCCGGAGGGAACATGTGACTCACCAGGATTGGACAGCCGCATCACATGGCCAGAAGGCAAGATGGCGGCGCCCATGCCAAACGGAATGGATACGCCGCCAGGCCTTACCAGCGCAGAGTGACAACAGGCCCGCACAACAACGCGCGCAGCCAAAGCCCCCCGCCAGACACCAGCTCCACCACCAGACAGCCCGCGCCACAATGACCTCACAGGTAACACTCGCCTAGCGCCATGCTGAAATACCCTGGCCGTGACAGTTACATGTTATGTGTTCCTGTATTTTGTATGTTTCTCCTGTCTGTGTTGATGTGAATGACGTGGTGGGTCTGGTGCTGCAATATTTCAAGGTGGTATTGTTGGTGCACGTACCGCAGTGGAAGAAACCTTGTGTGAGTCTAGAATTGTCCAGGGTAGTTTGTGAATGTTGCAGGGGTGGGATGTTATTGCGTACCAGTTGGTTCTGTATGTTGGGGGCTTTCCTGTAGATGACTTTTAGTTTTTGGTTGACCAAAGGTCCAGCAGGGGTAACATGCCGGTCAATTGAACTGCACGGAAAGGAACCCCCTAAAAGGGTCCACTCACCTCCCCAGTCTCCACCCACACACACCCCCAAGTGGATCGCTCACCCCCCCTGGGTGCCTGGGACCGAACAGGATTAGTACTGTGATTTTTTTTCCAATAAATCATTTGGCCCCCATTTCTGTCTCTGTCTTCATTTTCTCACCCACCACCTCCAGTCCAGTCGACCCCCTTCCCTCCCTACACCCCATCACTCCACACCAAACATCGAACACAAAAAGACCACGGCATACTACCACTCCAGCATCGCACCCATAGGGCGAGCGCACCCTCCGCACCCTCTACCCCATTCTATCACTACACAGGACCCGGTACTCCTGCTTTCAGGAAGGTGCAGCACCCCGACACAAACAACACATCCCACATCCCATCTGCCCATACAGCAGAGCGCAGTTCTAACCCATCATTCGCAAGTGTGCAAGAGGACTTTGTATATGGGACTAGAATGAAGATAACTCACTAATTAATCTATACAGAGTTAAGTGACATTTATTACTACTGTACATTATATCACTGTTGATTGCTTTGTTACTTAACCAACAATTGCGGAAAGAGAATCATTAGCCAAATAGCTTAATAATGTAATAAGTGTACTATTGTTTTTAACATATGATTTTTATGAGAATACATGTAGCATTGATATTATTTGTTTTCTAAATGTCACTCATTTGGGGGACACATAAGTGCTGATGTTGAGTCGCACGGTGCTGCGAAGTTTGCGCCTTTTGCTTGTAGTCACGTCTGTGACTATATGCAAATGTTAGTAAAAGCCCTTACCCTGCTGTACAAGCATGCATCTGAATTAGGGATGGCTATCGGTGGGGTGTCCATCGATGGTTACCAATCGACGGGCCCATAAGTGATTACCATCGATGGCACAAAAAAAAAAATCTATTGTGAACCATCGATGATTTGCACCCCCTCCATGGCCACCACTGCTGGTGGGCCGTGGGGCAATAAGAAATAGGGGAGGGACTTAATGGCTGCTGGGGGCAGGGCTAAGCTCCGTCCTGTCAAGGAAGCTCCCACTCATCAATCGATGGCGGAGAACTATTGGTTCTCTGCCATCAGTGGCAAACCTAGTTAACATCATGGTCATGGTCGATGGCCATCCCTAGTCTGAATGTGCAAGGCTTGAGAGGTCCACTTTGAGCATCTATAGATGCTGTAATGCAGCTTGGTGAGTCTTTTGTCGCAACTATTGGTTGCACATTTGAAACTTGCACCAGCCACATGCTAGGTGCGGATTGTCAATCAGAGTATGGGCTCCTATGTGAGCGAATAAGCATCTGTATCTACAACCACTTTCAGCGACACCGGTCCGGCACCGCTTCCCTCCTCTCTTACATCACACAGCAGCCCAGCACACGCAGCCACAGCAGTCTCCTATGCCTGTGGGGGGAGCGATCAAGCTGAGCACGCTCCCCACTTGTTATGCGCCGTGCTGAGGGGGCTCACTGCGCCTACCTCGCCAGCACGCAGCGCCGCAAAAAAATGTTTTTTTCTTGAAGGGGGTGTGGCCACGCCTCCCGCGATTAGGCCACGCCCCCTTTACTTGGGCCCGCCGAGAGCGGGCCTGACCACGTTCCCACTTTTCCACCTCCCAGTCACCACCCAGGAACATTCAAAAATGTTCAAAGACATTTCTGAGAGCGTGTGCCTCAAGGGCAACTGCAACTCTGTGCGCACGGGATCTGGAGACATGCGTAGTGCGGCTTAGATGCATGAGCAGTAGCACAAAATCGCTTAATTGTGTCCGACACTGACATAGTATGCGACTTAGAATCAGGACCATATTGTTTTTAAGGCGTTGATGTGTGTAGTTTACAAACACTGTATTCTCTTTTTTTGTATATTTCTTACCACCTGATTGCCATAGAAGAAAGAAGATGTAAAATACAAAGACAGAAGGAAAATAAGTAGAATGATGTAGATACCATTGAAATTAAGCATGCAATAAAGAATGATTACAATAAGGGATTTTATTAGTCTTTATTTCTTATGACGAAATCATAATACATTGTCATAAATGTATTTCTTAGTACTTTGCTATAGGTCACTGCAATCTCCTACCAGGCATGCTGGTGCTTGTGAATGCACAAGTGTATACCCTCAACCACAAACACAGATGCAGAACAAGGATACAAGCTTGAGTTGGAGTCACAGGCAGAGGTGCAGAACAGGGGTACAAGCTGGGCCAGTACACTGGAATAAATCAGAAAGAAACAAAGGTATCGCTGCGCTGGAGTTCAAGCAAGAAGACCTGATATTCTGGCATCACTGTGGTGCATATAGTGGATTTAAATCAGTTGTGCAATCAATTCCTAGCACCAAAATGATGTCACCAGTAAGATAACCCAAGATCATAAAAAGGGCTGTAGTACCACATGCCCACCACAAGAGGGTCCTCTGGAACAAGGCTTGAAGCTGCAGGTATGCTGACTGTCGATGTGGATGATAACCGAAAGCCACCAGGTTAGCACAAGTCAGGAGATCTACAGCAAATGTTTCCCACAGACCCTTGTGGCAGCACAAGTCAGGAGGGACCCATTGGATGCCTCCCATGGACACACTGCTGGATGCCAGGGCAGTGGAAAATGGAGCTCTCACTGCCACAGCTGGTAAGTGACAACCCAGCCTAGCGGTGTGACAGCACCCTAGTCCTAGAATACTCAACTTCTTTCCCTATGTCCTTTATAATTTCTTATCTAGGGCCATATTCAATTAGATGTGAAAAGTCCGTTGCCGGACTTTACGCCGACATCGGAGCTCGTCCCCGCAATCGCGCTCGTCCCCGCATATCCCCGTATTCCATTGGAAAACGGGGCCCGATGAAAGCAAAGTGAGCGAAAAGTGCTGTTATTTTGGCGGAAATCAGCCTGACACCTCCCTAAAGATGCTGTGACATGGGGGTTCACTAGGGGTACCCCCGAATAGCCCTGCTGAAGGTATTTTGGGTCTTTAAATGGTCTCAATAGGTACTGTTTAGCGTCTTTGAATAAGTGATGAAGAATAGCATTTACCAAGTTTTTTTGGATAAATGAATAGTCCCAGCAAATTTGAGGTACATGAAAATGGGTGCAAGCATATTTTAAAGTTGCTAATGTGAACTTTTAAAAATCGTGAAAAATCCACCTGCTGCAACCACCTGCAAAAAAAAACACCCGCCCCCCTGAGTCTATTTCGCTAGTTTAGAAGTTTTTCCCCCAACTTTGATTTTTTTTGCCCCCCCCCCCCAAACAAAAGTACTTTTTTTGGGGTGTCCTGGGCAATTATTATTATTATTTTTAAATTGACACAGTTTACCTTTGGGGGACAGTCAAATGGGGTGCTGGGTGGTTTCTGTAAGTATATACCCCAAAACTCACAGAACAATTCGGATATATCTTGTAAGCGTCAAAAATGACGTCAGCAGCGAAAAGTATCACCGATAACGGCTTTTCGCCGGCAATTGAATATGGCCCTAAGTCTTAAAACACTCCTTGACTTGTAAGTCTCCAAAAGCTCACACAAGTCAGGATTTTCTAGGTCCATTCATATGCATAAGGCCAGTGAGCAACATAATTCTAGGTTTACTTTAAATTCCTTTAAAAATTACAGTGAGTTAGGAATGGAGTTCTGGTCTTTGTGGACTATTTAACTTGTTAATTGCAGGAACATACTCCCACCAGAGATGCTGCCCTATCTGTAATTCCTGCTATCCAGCAGTTGCATAAAAATCGGATTTGAAAAAAAACAATCAAAACTGATTTATTTGATTTATAATCAGGTTTTTTTTCTTTTAAATAGGATTTTTTATTAACAAAATGTTTAAGTAAACGTTTTACATTTTTAAACGTTTATTTAAAAGAAAAAATCCTATTTAAATCAAATAAATCCGTTTTTTATTTTATTTTTTTTAATCCAATTTTATGCAACCCTGCCAGCAATACTTTATTTAAGCAACTGATCTGCACTCCCCACCATTACCAAGCTGCCTGTTCTTACAAACCTGGCCTTCCCAGCAATCATGGCTAGAACTTTGATTTTGTTGCAAACCTTATTCTTGACCTGACAATCTTATGTATCTGCAAACCTTGTTTTTGACCTGCCAAACCTGTATATATGCAAATTGGCTAGTGTGGAATCCTCGACTCCTGGTAATCTTGCAACCCATGTTCAGCTTTTGTGACTTATTCCTACCTGTGAGCAATACTCAGCTCCTTTGACTCTATACTACCAGTGTGCAATCCACAGCTCCTTTGACTCTTTGCTATCAGTGTGCAATCCACAGTTCCTGTGGCTCCTTCCAAATACAATCTTCTCCTGTAACTCATTGGCGCCTGTGAGCAATTCTTAAGTACTTTGAGCTCCTGTGACTCTTTGCAAATCAGTACAAGCCTCTGAACCAGTGGCTATTTGGTAACAGTGTGCAATCATCAGCTCCTTTGACTCCTTACAACTATGTGAAATCCCCAGCACCTATGACTCTTTGCAACTTGCGTGCCATCCTCAACTCCTTTGACTATGTTCACTCTGCAATCCTCAGTTCCTGTGGCTCATTGCAACTAGTGCACAATCCTCAGTTTCTGTGATTTTTTTTTTTTTGCAACCAGCATGCAACGCCTAGCTCCAGTGACTCTTGGCAACCAGTGATCAACACTCAGGTCTTGAGATTCTTTGCAAACAGTGGGCAATCCTCAGCTCATGCCAATTTTCAACATTCAACCTAGTTAATGAAAGTCTTGCTCCTACCAGCACCAGTAGTGTGCAAAGATTTGCTGATGGGTGGACTGCCGTTGCTGGGTTGTACTGTTTACACTGGCCTCCTGGCAAATCTTGATGTTCCAAGCTGCTTAGCCTGATAGTCCTCTACCAGCATGGTAGAGTATGGTTGCTAGTCAACCCATTCCAGCAGGTAGCTAAATCAACTGTGCCATGGATTACTCCTGATGGAGCAATTATTAGCGATATTTCTGAGTATATTTGTAATTACTGGCAGAAGCCAAAACTTCAATGCCCGCCTCTTTAGATGAACTTCCACATTGATAAGTCCTTCACTCAGGCCTTTCATCCACTGTTGTACTTTTCAGGTACAATCTCACCTCCAGGTAGAGTAAAATCAGTTCCAAGGGTATCCATGGGGCATTGAAATACAGGGGTTTGCTTTTGACAGTAAAGGGAGGTGACACTCTCCCCTTTTCCATCCTGTGGATAAGGTGCCATCAAGTCTAATTAGGTCCCATCTAGAAACAATGGGTTATCCATCACTATAACTAATAGCAGGCTAGCAGTCCCTCATCTTGTCACACCATCTCTGTCATGGATTAACAATTATTGATATACGTATATGTCACTGTTTGTCCCCTGAGGTGCATTGTGGCACAAGAGGATTGCGATCTCTATGAGTTTATAGCATCTACAAAGCTCACTAGTAGAAACTGATAACTTATCATCCAGGAAATTCAATAATTTTGTACATGTGAGCCAAGTGCCTTCCAGCTCATATAGATTCTTCGTATATGCTAATGGCCTCCTATGTATGGGACAGTCTCTGATGCACAGTCTATGTTTGGTGGCCATGTAACCAGTTGCAGTAGTGAAGCTGGGGCTGCGCGCAGTCCAAAACTAAAAGAGGGGAGCCAGATAGTTAAGCTATTGGAAGCCGGTTGGCACCGTAGTCTGGGGGGGACAGGCTGTCCTGTGATGCACCTGGCTGGTCCCAGGTGGCTTCCTGCTGACTCTCGACCAACGACGTTAAGGCGGCCAGCAGCATTTGGGGGTACGGTTGGTGTGACTTCCCTCTTTTTTAGTTTTGGACTATGTTGCAACCAAAGTTTCATAACTGCCACTGAGTATAATAGTTAAAACATTTCTGAGCATTAATTGGATAATAATTATTGACAAGGGGATTCAAGACACATAACCCCTCCTTCCTATCAGTGTTGCATGTTCCTTGAGGGGTGATTCACATCATGGCATGGCACTAATGACCTCATGTATTGTCACCCACTGTGTATGGATGCCAATCTATTCCATTTTGGTCTGTTTATCCATCAATTTACTTGCTTTAGAAACAGTTATCTGATGGAAAATGTACCAAAACTGCATGGATCAAACAGGGATTAATACAGTGTTATATCCCTGATAGTGAGGGTTTCCATAAACTTCTCTTAGTTCTCCATGTATAAATTCCTCAGTGCTTGGTTATTAAATATACAATTATGTTTAGGAAAAAAAAGTTTATATAACTTTTTCCAAGGTAAGCCTCATAACATGCACTGTACAAAATATGCAACACTAACTATTAAAATGTATAACATGCCTTCTGGGTAACAACCCACACTCTTTGGCGCAAACCACTTAAAGCAGCAAAGTTGTCAGACAATATGAGTCACCACACTCATTAGCAATCAGATACATAAAAATAACTGACACAAAATGTATGTTCAAAGATACTTATCACCCGACGTCCACTGAATTTTCAATGTTCAGTATGCAGCTCCGAACATGTAATAAAACATAAACACACACAATAGTGTAATACTATAGAGAAGGTCTGTTTGTTAAACACCATTCAGTGTCTGCAGGGGGGATGATGTGTTGGTAGAGTAGAGCCTCCAATCACCAACCGTGTTCCCCACTAGGTCAAAGAAATGGCACCGCATGAATAGATAATAACAAACCAATGCTTACATAATGCTTACATGTAAGCCTGCTGTGTAAATACATATATAGGTTTCTTTCTCCTGTCACACCTCCTCAAACAGCAAATGGGCATATGTGACACATCGAGTAAAAAAACATTTCATTTATTCCTCTTCCTCCGGTCTCCAGTGAGAAAAGGCCACTGGCTTTCTGGCACAATGAGCTCTGGGCCTGATTCAGAGCCGGACGCTCTGACCAGAGCACTCGCTCTGAATCAGGCCCGGCCTACCTAAAATTGGAGCGGCCTCTTGGACGCTCGCATAGCTGTGGGTTACCACCCACAGCTTATGCGAGCGTCCATGATGATGGTCGCGATGGTCAAGACCATCGGGCTTGTGATGAGACCCTGCGGTAGGGTCTCGCTGCCGCAAGCCCTGGAGTGATTTTGGCTCTATCAGAGCCAAAGTCACTCCCACTGACATCACTAGTGATGTCAGTGGGGCCGGACCCAGACGGTAGGCGTTCCCATGGGAATGCCTCCGTCTGGCAGCCACGCCCCCGGCACGCCCACCAAAGGGGGCGTGCTGTCACTCACCATCGACAGCACGCCCCCTTTGGTGCGAGACCCCGAGCGACGGATTCCCCGTCGCTCGCCGGGTCTCGCACATGCGCACGACGGAGCTCCCTCCGTCGTGCGCATGCGCACTTGGGCACCATCGACCCGCTTGCGAGCGTACAGCGCTCGCGAGCGGGTCAGAATCAGGCCCTCTGTCTGACTGATCTGCCTCAGTCTTCCCTGGACTGAATCCATTGGGCAGCCATTAGGCGAGCTAACACCTGGCTTTAATTCCCTCCTGTGTAGACGGATCCCTCCAGCCCCACACAGGATCCATGGCTCACTATCGCCATCTCTGGTGATCCTGTCACAAGATGAATAAATATGTTTTAATTGAAACATCAATCAGATATCTAATTATAACATTCAAGCAATAATCTGATAAGAGCCATAAATACTAACAATTATACTTTTGTAAGCTATAATATTTATTGCCAAGCCTGTCTGGTAAAGCTGTTTAAAAAGAAACAACTCTATGTCTTATTACAATCGCATCAATATACAACAGAGCTACACAGGTTACAATCCAATCATATTTTCTATTCATTGTTAATCAAAAATGAGTGGTTGCATGGAAAACAAAAAAACTATTTTTATCTGAAAGAGCAAAAATGCTTTTTAAGGAATGTACTATACAGTATGGACATTTATAGGTTAATTCGATTTAATGCCACTGTTACAATTTTCCCACTACAATGTGACACTTTAAGATGAATTATGTTACAAGTCAGAGAGTGGTGAAAATTGTAGCAATCTCTACTGAATATGAGGCATAAGGAATAGACAATGGTTGAAAGACAAAATTTGCACACTGGTTGCAAAGATTCACAAGAGCTGAGGTTTGTACAATGGTTGCAAAGAGTAATAAGAACTGATGATTGTACACAGGTTGCAAAAAGTTACAGAAGCTGAGCATTACACACTGGTTTGAAAGAGTTACAGAAGGTGGGGATTGTACATGGGTTGCAAAAAGTCAAAAGAAATGAAGAATGAACACTAGTTGCAAAGAGGGGTGCATACTGGTTACAGGTAGGAAAGAGTCACAGGAGCTGAAGATTGCACATGAATAACAGTCACAGGAGCTGAGGATTGCACATGAATAACAGTCACAGGAGCTGAGGATTGCACATGAATAACAGTCACAGGAGCTGAGGATTGCACATGAATAACAGTCACAGGAGCTGAGGATTGCACATGAATAACAGTCACAGGAGCTGAGGATTGCACATGAATAACAGTCACAGGAGCTGAGGATTGCACATGAATAACAGTCACAGGAGCTGAGGATTGCACATGAATAACAGTCACAGGAGCTGAGGATTGCACATGAATAACAGTCACAGGAGCTGAGGATTGCACATGAATAACAGTCACAGGAGCTGAGGATTGCACATGAATAACAGTCACAGGAGCTGAGGATTGCACATGAATAACAGTCACAGGAGCTGAGGATTGCACATGAATAACAGTCACAGGAGCTGAGGATTGCACATGAATAACAGTCACAGGAGCTGAGGATTGCACATGAATAACAGTCACAGGAGCTGAGGATTGCACATGAATAACAGTCACAGGAGCTGAGGATTGCACATGAATAACAGTCACAGGAGCTGAGGATTGCACATGAATAACAGTCACAGGAGCTGAGGATTGCACATGAATAACAGTCACAAGAGTTATAGAAACTGAGAATGGCACAGTGTTTGCTAAAAGTCACATAAATTTAGGTTTGCACTGGTTTAAAATTGTGTGAAAATAGTTCTAGAGGATTGCACAGTTTGAAAATTGTGTGAAAATAGTTATTGAGCACACAGGCTCAAAAGCTATTAGAATTTGGAGGGAATTTCAGGTGTTTTGATACATACTGGCATTTCTGTACATAGTATATAGAATGTTAGTTATTGTAATTACTGCTTACATTATTATATTGCGTGCTGTGTAATAAAGGTATCATTGTGCAATCCTCAGCTCCTGTGACTGTTATTCATGTGCAATCTTCAGCTCCTGTGACTCTTTCCTACCAGTGAACAATCCTCAGCCCCTGTAGTTCTTTGTAACCAGTGTGCACCCAGGGCCGTAACTAGGGTAGTGCGACCAGTGCCATGGCACAGGGCACCGCAGGGCATGGGGCACTGACTGGGCCTGTCAATTTCCCTGTTTATTATCATTTTCACTTGTAACTTCCTCTTCTTTAATCCCCAGCATCTCCTGGCCTCCCCTATCTCTTCCCTGGCCCTTCCCCATGAAGCCATGGCCCTTTTTCAGGTGCACTATCTTATTTCCCTATTTAAAAAAATGGGAGGGGGGGCACCAATGCGCTCTCTGGCACAGGGCACCAAAAAGTCTAGTTACGGCTCCGTGTGTGCACCCTCTTTGCTATTGCTTCTCAAATGTGATCCATGAAGCAATAAAGGTGCCTGGGGAACAAGCCACTATAAACATTTGCCTTTGTCAAGACAAGTCTCACTTACGGACAGATAGGATACATATAAACCCAGTATCCCCACAGATGTTCTGAGTTTAACTAGACCTTGTATCTGCAACATTCATGCCTATGGTACTAAATTTTAATACATGATATACCAGTGAAAATAAAAAAAATTGTATTTTTAAAATGAGGAAAGAAGCACAGTTACACACAAAACAAGATACAGGTTTAATTTCTCATATCCAAATATCCTCAAATACAGAATATTTTGAAATACGGAAAATTTTGAGCGTGTCTGAGATAGTGACACCTTTGCTTTTTGATGGTTCAATGTACACAAACTTTGCCAATGAGTTCAGCTGCCCGGCACGGGGTACATATATGAATCTTCCCGCCGCTGATATTTGCTGCATATACATTATTAGTAGCGCCCTATCTATAGCATCAGTTGATCTACACTGCTTGCTCCAGGCTTGTGCATGGCTGTTCTGATGGACAGATCCTGCAGCAGTTTCACCAGTGCTCTCCTACATCTAGAGCCGGTTAGTTTATACTGCATAATTATTGTATCATCACTGCTGCCATTGGATTTACACTGTGTAGCAGTGGTACCTGGATAACAGTGGTACAACTAGATTGGTACCCCTTCATTATTATATGGGAGAAATCGGATTTGTCATGTCCCTTCCCCATGAGGCCACACCCCTTTTTCAGGCAAGCATCTTATGTCCCTATTTTAAAAATGGGGGGATGGGGGCGCCAATGCTCTTGCTGGCCCATGGCACCAAAAAGTCTAGTTACGGCTCTGCCCAAACTGTATATACATTGACTTTATTTGTATTAGTATAATTCAGCCTTCTAGTCCTTCATAAATATTTAATCTAAATTTGGTATAGTATGAAGGATCTGTTAGTACAACCAGTGGCAGACGTGATAAAGTAACATTAATGAAATATAAACATTGGCGGTGCTAGGTTTCTCGGCACCCAAGCAAAGCCTCGGCTTTCTGGTTGGTGTCTCGGTGAATCCATTGGAATAGAAATGCGTTCTTTGTCTGTGAAGAGAGAAATGTTAGCAGTTTTTCTGGTCATTGTATTTTTGTATGATCTTTGAAATATGCTAAACATTGCAGATAGAGGATTGAGGTCTCAGAACTCTAATTTATTGATGTTTTTGAAAATAACTTTGAAAATAATGGCATTACTATGGCTCTGATCAGAGTCGCACGTTATGCCGATATGAGCGCAGATGGACAATATTTTAAGTACTACGTATGCCTCCGAGTCACACATCCCAATTGTTACCGCAATGAGGCAGAACATATTTGGACACAGGGAGTGTGTTTTTTAGCAGGCGTTCCTGGGAGCTAACGCAGGCAAATTCCATTTCTGAATCAGGCCCAGAATACACAATAAAAGAACGGCACATACACCCACAATGTAGAGACAAAGGGCCTGATTCAGCAAGGAACGCAGTTGCTTATACGCATGCAATCGGCCTATTCATTCGCACTGCGCATGCGCGAGCCAGATGATGCGATCAAAACTGCGATCGCAGAGGCTATGCAGACCCATGGCAGAGTGATTGACAGGAAGTGCCATTTGTGGGTGGTGATGCGGGGGTGGTCGGGCAAACACAGGCGTGCCAGTGCGTCTCAATGCCATTGCAGGAACGGGCATAAATTAGCCAATGATATACCAGATGCAGCCTGAGGGCTCATAGCAATTCCTGAGTGAGGTCTGACCTGCCTTAACTGTGCGTATGGATCCGATGTTACTCAATGTTACCGATTGTTTTCGCTATGTTGCCCTAGTATACGGATGTGAGTAAGGGGAGGTGGGCGTCCTTATGTCAGGCTCCGATCGCAATGTGAATGCAAACATTTGCATATCAACGCTGATATTAGAAACTGCGTTGTGTGCGTATTAGCAGAAGAGCGATCCATGCAGACTCAGGCCCAAAGTCCTATAAACACAGGGAGGAAAGAGAAGCAGACATAGAAAAACAGAGGTGCACATACATATATACATACATACATACATACATACATATAAAATGGGTCAGTCACACATGGGGAGACATATAAAACAAACTTACCTGTATTATTATTATTATTATCCTTTATTTATATGGCACCACAAGTGTTCTGCAGCGCCTGCAAAGTACATAAACAAATAGGTTGACCAGTGACTTACAATACAATACAGGACAAGGACATGGATAATATACATTGCTACATTAGCAACCGCAACACCCAAATAAGCAACAGAGTAAAGCAACCAAGTGTTAGGTACCCTAGTGGGGAGTAAGAAGTAGATAAAAGTAAAGTAAGAAGAAGCACAAAAGGGGAGAGGTCCTTGCTCATAAGAGATTACATTCTAAAGGGGAGGGGCAGACAAACAGGTGTGACACAGATGGGGTAGACAGAGAGGAAGGAGCATGTAGCAGCGGGTTAAGATGAGAGCTGGCAGGCTTTGATGAAGTAATGGGTCTTGAAAGCCCGTTTGAAGGATTGCAGAGAGGTGGAGAGTCTGATGGGAAGAGGGAGAGAGTTCCAAAGGTGGGGAGCAAAGTGTGCAAAATGTTGGAGGCGGGAGTTGGAGGAAGTAATCAATTGACATGAGAGGTGGCGTGCATTTATTGAACGAAGAGGTTGGACAGGAGAGTGAAGGGAGGGCCAGTGGAGGGCTTGTAGGAGAGGGGAGGCAGATGTAGAGCATTTGGAGAGGAAGATGAGCTGAGCAGCAGCATTGAGGCAGACTGGAGAGGAGAGAGATGGGAGTTGGGGAGGCAAGGTAGGAGGCGGTTGCAGTAGTACAATCTGGAGATGACCAGTGAGTGAATGAGAGTTTTAGTGGCATCGTGGGTGAGAAAGGGTCTAATTTTGGAAATATTTTTAAGATGGACTGCAAGAGATTCTGGATATGTTGTTTGAAGGAGAGGGAGGAGTCCAGGATTCCTCCAACTCCAAGACAGCGCACTTTGGGGCGAGAGGAGATAGTTGTGCCATAAATTGATAAAGAAATGGTGGGAGGTGCATTCTGTTGGAGGGTGGGAAAATGATCAGCTCAATTAGACATATTACGTTTAAGAAATTGCTGGGACATCCAGGAAGAGATAACAGAGAGACAGTTGGAGATATGAGCGAGGAGAAAGGGGGGGATGTCAGGGGAGGAAAGGTAGATCTGAGTATCATCAGCACAGAGATGATAATGGACGTCAAAAGAGCTGATGAGTTCACCTAGAGAGGACAAATAGAGTGAGAATAGGAGAGGTCCAAGAACAAAACCTTGGGGAACACCTACTGTAAGAGGCTGTGGAGGGAGGAGAGGAGTCATGAGAGGAGAAAGAAGGATCAGCCAGAGAGGTAGGAGGATAGCCAGGAGAGGGCAGTGTCACGTAGACCAAGGTTGTGAAGGACTTGCAGCAGGAGAGGTTGGTCCACCATGTAGAAAGCAGCAGAGAGGTGAAGGAGAATGAGCAGAGAGTAGTGGTTCTTGGATTTAGCAGCAAGGAGGTCTTTGCTGACCTTTGTGAGGGCAGTTTCAATGGAGTGGACAGAATGGAAGCCAGACTGAAAAGTGTCGAGGAGGGAGTTGGAGGAAAGAAAGGTGGTAAGGAAGGCAGTTGTAAACAACATCCTCAAGGAGCTTGGAGGCAAAAGGAAGAGAGAGATGGGACAGTAATTGGAGAGATTGTTAGGATCAAGGGTAGGTTTTTTAAGAATGGGGGAGACAAGGGCATGTTTGAATGCAGAAGGCACAGTGCCAGATGAGAGGGAGAGACTGAAGAGGTGGGCAAGATGGGAACAGGCACAATTAAATATTTAGTGGATTAGATGTGAAGGGATAGGGTCAAGGGGGGAGGTGGAAGGTGGAAAGACCGGATGAGGGCCATGACTTCCTATCCAGATACAGGGGAGAATGATGTCAGAGAGGAGGTGGAGAGCTGGGAGACTGGTGGGATATGATGGCATGCAGTATGGAATCAATTTTAGATGTAAAGTAGGTAGCAAAGTCGAGGGCAGAGAGCAAGGTGGGGAGGCGAGGAGGGGGTAGGCAGAGAAGGGAGTTGAAGGTGGTGAAGAGATACTGGGGATTTGAGGACTGGGAGGAGATGAGGTTCTTGAATTATGACTGTTTAGAGAGGGAAAGTGCAGCACTGTAGGATGACAGCATACATTTGAAATGGAGAAAATCTGCCTTTGAGTGTGATCTTCTCCACTGTTGCTCAGCGGTTCGAGAACACTTTTGCAGGTATCTGGTGCATTTGGAATGCCAAGGTTGAGGTGTGATTGCCGGAGCAACAGAGTCCAGAGCAGAAGTAAGGGAGGTATTGCATAGGGAAGCAGCTTATTCAGGGCAGGAGAGAGAGAGGATAGGGGAGAGAAGTTAGTCAAGCAGGATAAAAGAAGAAATGGTGTCGATAGCATCAATGTTACGCTTAGTGATGGTGGCAGGAGGTAGAGGAGGGGAAGGAGAGAGGGACAGGTTAAAAAAAAGAGAAGGTGATGGTCAGAGAGGGGGAATGGGGAATTGGAGTAATCAGAAATATCACAACGGTGAGTGAAGACCAGGTCAAGCGAATGCCTACTCACATGGGAGGGTGAGGAGGTCCATTGGGAGAGACCAAATGAAGATGTGAAGGTAAGGAGTTTAGAGGCAGAGGATTCTGTGGGGATATCAATTGGAATATTGAAGTCACCTAGGATAATGGAGGGAAGGTCAGAGGACAGAAAGTGAGGGAGCCAGGAAGCAAAGTTGTCAAGGAATTTGGAGGGAGAGCCAGGGGGATGGTAAATGACAGCTACTCTCAGGTGTATTGGTTGGAAGAGGCGTATAGCATGAACCTCAAATGTAGGGAAAGTAAGGGATGGTTCAGAGGGTAGGGGTTAGTAGGAGTAACCTGGGGTTAGAAGGACTCCCACACCACCACCATGGCGACCCCCAGGCCATGGGTGTGAGAGAAGGTGAGGGCCCCAGAGGAGAGAGCTGCAGGGGAAGAGGTGTCAGAGGGTGAAATCCAGGTTTCAGTAATGGCTAGGAGATGCAAGTTTTTGGAGATGAAAAGGAAATGGGTGGGAACAAGTTTATTACAGACTGAGCTCAGGATAGAGGGACAGTGTTTGTGCGAGAGAAGTAAATGAGATTATCAGGGTTGCTCTAATAAGAAGGTGAGAATATTTTGGGTGATCGAGATGAATATAGTGGAGAGATTGTGAGGCACCAGTGCTGGGAAGGGAATCTGTAGGTGGTTGGCAGGGAGGGAGTTTAACGAGATGTGGATGGAGGTGGGGTGGGGTGACATGGAGGGGAGGTTTGGAGGAGGGATTAGCAGTGCGGTAGTAGGACCCAGGAGGGTATAAGAGAATGAAAGTGGAGTAATAGGAGAGGATAGGCAAGAAGGCAGACAGAGAAGGGGAGATAAAAGAAGGAGGAGGTGAAGGAGACAAGGGGGAAATGATAAAGGTGGAAAAAGGGGGCAGAGCAGAGGATTAGGTAGACACTGAGTGGAGGGGGAAGTGGAAGAACATATGATAATAGTGTGGATGAGTTGAATAGGGGGAGGACAACTAGATGTAGGAATAAATTATGAATGTGAGAGAAAGTGCTGGAGATTAGCAGAGAAGCAAGTAAAAGTACAGTGGAGGAAAAGGTGTCTGCACAATTGCAAAGTTTATTATTGAGCGGAGGAAAAGTGGAGATTTAAAGGGGAAGAAATGGAATATTAAAGTAAACTGTATGGCAGGCTAGGCAAATAACTGAGGTAGGAAGACATTATTTCTAAGAGATAAACTGAAATTGGCACAGAATACAGTATGCTTTGAGGTGTTTTTGAAACCAGAGAGCCAGCACAAATATTAACAAGTAAAGTGTTAAGTTCTTATAGTGAGCAAACAGAGGGCCTGATTCAGCATGGATCGTTATTCTGCTTATACGCATGCAACTGCATTGCTAATATCAGCAGTGTTATGTAACTGTGTGCATACATTGCGTACGCAGCCTGACATAAGGCCGCCTACTTCCCCTTACTCACACCCGTATACTAGGGCAACATAGCGAAATAATCGGTGACATCAAGTAACATTGGACCCATTTGCAGAGTTAAGGAAGCCCAGACCTCACTCAGGAATTGCTAACTTCTGTGCACGCTATAAGACCTCAGGAGGCGTCAAGTATCGCAGTGACTAATTTATGCACATCCATGTAATGGTGCTGAAATGCATCGGCACGCCTGTGTTCACCCGACCACCCTCTATCACCACCCACAAATGGCACTTCCCGTCAATCACTCTGCTCTGGGTCTGCGTAGCCTCTGCAAAAGCAGTTTTCATCGCAATTGCTAGTTTGCGCATGCACACTGCGATGCATGCGCAGAATACAACAATCGACCGATTGCATGCGTCTTTGCAACTGCATTCCTTGCTGAATCAGGCCAAGATTCCAGTGATGAATGTCCTGGTTAGGCAGCCTGCAGCTGCTTGTAGTGAAGAGATTGTGAAATTACATTTCTTGATTATACTTTGTCCAAATGTTCTGATTTTAGAATGGTTTGAGGTTAGAGTGTTCTCCTTCTGTTTAACTTTGGTATAATGCCGACATTTGGTTAGAAATGTAAAGTGCATTTTTAAATTATGTACTTATAAATATTATGCACCAGCAGCCAAAGGCCTGCAGCCTAAAATGTAACTTAAATAGTGATTGCTGGCATGTGTATGCAATGATTGCAATCAACCCCCAGTACCCTCCCACTAAAGCTGCATAAACACGTAAAGATTATCTGTCAAACCAACCAACTAGTTGATTGGTTGGAATGAATATCTGGTAAGGTATGAAAGCAAATGACAATCAGCAATTTGCTCCCAAACGCCGGAAAATGGACAAAAACTGTTGTTTGAACAAATTGTTTAGATCAAACATTTAACAAACTTGTCTGACGACCATTTTCTTCTGTTTTCTGGCATTTAGGAGCAAATTGCTGATTGTCATTTGCTTTCATACCTTACCACATTTTCAGTCCAACAAATCAACTAGTTGGTTGGTTTGACAGATAATCTTTACATGTGTATGCAGCTTGAGGGCCGTATTCAATTAGTTTCGCACCCACGATACTTATCCGCCTGCGGTACTTTTCGCCTACTTCGCGTGTTTTGTATGCAAAAACTTTTCGTGCGCGCCCCCGCTATTCGCCGTATTCAATTCTAAAGGATGCAAAAACGCATCCTGGCAAAACTCAAACAGGCGAAAAGTACTGTCAAAGATGGGGAAATCAGCCTGACACCCCCCAAAAGATGCACAAACATTGGGGATCAGTATAGATGCCCCCGATTAGCCCTCCTGAAGCTATTTGGGGTACTTAAGTGCTTTCAATTGCCTCTATATAGCGTATTTGAATAAGTGGTGAAGAATAGCATTAAGCAGTATTTCTTCGTCAAAATAAGTAGTCCTGTCAAATTTGGGGTACTTGAATATGGGTGCAAGCATAGTTTAAATTAGCTAAAGTGAAATTTTAAGTGACGTCAAAAACGCACCTTCAGCAAGCACCTGCAATCAAACGCAGTTATCCTTTGCGGCGCTATCCCAAGGGTGTGGAGTGGTTTCCGCACCTTTGCACCCCAAAACCGCAATTCTGCACTTATTTCCTTCTGCTATTCATAGGCAAAACTTTTTCGCCTATTACATTGCATTGACTTTCCGCTTACGCGAAAAGTCTTTGCTACTGAATATGACGAAAAGTTTCCGACTGGCGAAATAACGTCATCCGCGATACTTTTTTGCAGATCACAGCTTTTCCACGCTAATTGAATAAGGCCCTAATATGGCTAGCAATACATTTCCTAACACAAACAAACAAGGAATACCACAAAACTAATAAGAACTAGGTCTAGTTATCTATACACTGTGCAAATAGTACAGAATAAGATATTCTGCAGCAATGAGGGATTTTAGATTACCAAGAAGAAGAGAAAATGTGTCAATTCACAGTCAATATCAGCTGAAGATATCATCTAATAACACAGGTATAACCAGGGGCGTTTTAAAAGAGGGGGGGCCGTGTGCACTCCTCGTGCAGGGCCCCCTCCTCTCTCCCTGGTGGCTGTCAGCCGACTGACGTGGCTGGCCAGCCCCCGAAGCATTAGTAGACTCCGGGCACTAGAGTGTGCCAGGAGTCTACTGCGCATGCGGAGCCTGCCATTTTCCGGCGTTCTGTGCATGCGCAGTAGACTTCGGGCACACTCTAGTGCCCGGAGTCTACTGCATATGCGCAGAACACCGGAAAATGGTCGCGGCTGACATTTTTCTGGTGTTCTGAGCAGCAGTGACACCCAACGTGGGAACTCAGACAGGTAAGTTTTAAAAAAATATGGGTGCAGGTAGTGCGGTGCCGGGCCCCCCTGGACCCGGGGGCCCATGTGCCCCACACAGACTGCACCCATTATAGATACGCCACTGGCTATAACGGTATTAGAAGCAGGGAAGAAGGAAAATCTCCTTGGGGAAGTCTACTCTTTCCTTTTCTGCTCTGACTTTCTGCCATCAGCTGAATGGAGAGATACACTCGCTGTTCATTGTTACATTGTAACAGTAGGCCTGAGGTGGTTGGAATTAAAACATCAGGCAATAGTGTCACAATATAGCTGATATCATGAGATATCTTTCCATCGTTCACCAAGTGGTATTTACTGTAACTTCATAGTGCCCATGCATACAGAATGTCCCTTTATTGCTTACTGGTATCAGCTCTGAAAATATAGTTGTCACCATATCATGTCATAGTTTTAGTCCAAGTAAGGGGACGTTGCACTCTCTCCTATAATCCGCAGAGCTGCAGAACATTAGGAGACCATCATTTTACATCACAAGGTGTGAGAACTGTGGTGTAACGATATTAGCAACTGTCACAGTTTGTCCACAGATTGTCACATCTCCCACAAGTAAATTCTATAATGTGCGTCATGCAGTAAGTGGGATACGATATGTTGTAAACAAGTTGCAAATATTTATATGGTTTTTATTAAAAGCTTGGTGATACCTGGTATATGGATTACTGCTGTTTGTGCTAGATAAAAATGTGAATTTGTTATATACAGTATATATAGTCTGCAGATATATGGTCACATAAGGGATGATGTACAGTTGGGTGTAGGCGTATTTGTTAGCAGCAAATTGTGCTGTTTTTGTACTATGCATGCACACAAAAAGTTCTTACACATTATGCATTTTGTGCTTACTTCTCCTTACTGTCACGCTCCGGCCCTTAAAAATCACTTTCTTACCTCTCTGGTGCCTGTCCAGGCTAGCGCTGAGATCCGCTCACACTGGGCTTCACTCCCGGATAGCACAGAGGTTTGCTCACGCTGCACATTGCTCCTGGCTGGTACTGAGCCCCGTCCGCTTAGTGTCCTGTCACTGAGCATGGAGATGGCTCTCCGCAGCTCCTTGATCACAGCATGCCTTCCCAGCAATGGCATAACTAGGGTATTTGGAGCCCAGGGCAAGATGAAAAATAGAGCCCGCTGAAAAAGTGGGCATGGCCACATGCCATAAGGGGAGTGGCCGCTGAAAAAGGGGGTGTGTCAACATGACACTCCACCGTTTCTCATCACTCTGGGAACATTCCTTCCCATTCCATATGCACCTTAATGTCCCCAGAAGTAGTTCCCCTCTTGCAATGCCCACTGTAGGAGTGCCCCTTATGCAATGTCCCCAGTAGCAGTGCCCTTTATACAGTGCCCCCAGTAGTATCCCTTATACAGTGCCTACAGTAGTGGTCCCCCCTATGCAGTGCCCCTTATACAGTGCCCCTTATATACAGTCAGGTGCATAAATATTGGGACATTGACAGAATTTTCATATTTTGGCCTCTATTCACCACCACAATGGCTTTGAAATGAAACAAACAAGATGTGCTTTAACTGCAGACTTTCAGATTTAATTTGAGGGTAATTACATCCAAATCAAATGAACGGTGTATGAATTACAACGGTTTCTATATGTGCCTCCCACTTTTTAAGGGGCCAAAAGTAATGGGACTATCAACTCAAAAGCCATTTCATGGACAGGTGTGGGCTATTCCCTCATTATTTCATTATCAATTAAGCAGGTAAAAGGTCTGGAGTTGATTCTAGGTGTGACATTTGCATTTCTAATCAGTTGCTGTCGACTCTCAATATGAGATCCAAAGAGCTGTTACTATCAGTGAAGCAAGCCATCATTAGGCTGAAAAATCAAAACAAACCCATCAGAGAGATAACAAAAACATTAGATGGGGCCAAATCAACTGTTTGGAACATTCTTAAAAGGAAAGAACGCACCAGAGAGCTCAGCAACACCAAAAGACCTGGAAGACCACGGAAAACAACTGTGGTGGATGAAAGAAGAATTATTTCCCTGGTGAAGAAAAATCCCTTCACAACAGTTGGCCAAATCAAGAACACTCTCCAGGAGGTAGGTGTATATGTGTCAAAGTCAACAATCAAGAGAAGACTTCACAAGAGTGAATATAGAGAGTTCACCACAAGATGTAAACCATTGGTGAGCCTCAAAAACAGGAAGACCAGATTAGAGTTTGCCAAACAACATCTAAAAAAGCAATTACAATTCTGGAACAACATCCTATGGACAGATGAGACAAAGATCAACTTGTACCAGAGTGATGGGAAGAGTAGAGTATGGAGAAGGAAAGGAACTGCTCATGATCCAAAACATATCACCTCATCAGCGAAGCATGGTGGTGGTAGTGTCATGGTGTGGGCATGTATGGCTGCCAATGGAACTGGTTCCCATGTATTTATTGATGATGTGACTGCTGACAAAAGCAGCAGAATGAATTCTGAAGTGTTTCGGGCAATATTATATGCTCATATTCAATGAAATGCTTCAGAACTCATTGGACGGCGCTTCACAGTGCAGATGGACAATGACCCGAAGCATACTGCAAAAGCAACCAAAGACTTTTTTAAGGCTAAAAAGTGGAATGTTATGCAATGGCCAAGTCAATCCCCTGACCTGAATCCGATTGAGCATGCATTTCACTTGATGAAGACAAAACTGAAGGGAAAATGCCCCAAGAACAAGCAGGAACTGAAAACATTTGCAATAGAGGCCTGGCAGAGCATCACCAGGGATGAAACCCAGCGTCTGGTGATGTCTATGCGTTCCAGACTTCAGGCTGTAATTGCCTGCAAAGGATTTGCAACAAAGTATTAAAAAGTGAAAGTTAGGTTTAGTTTGTCCCATTACTTTTGGCCCCTTAAAAAGTGGGAGGCACATATAGAAACTGTTGTAATTCCTACACCGTTCACCTGATTTGGATGTAATTACCCTCAAATTAAATCTGAAAGTTTGCAGTTAAAGCACATATTGCTTGTTTCATTTCAAAGCCATTGTGGTGGTGAATAGAGGCCAAAATATGAAAATTCCGTCAATAGGCCTGATTCAGAGCCACTTGTAAGCGGCCGCTCGTTCGTTCCGAGCGATGTTTGCCCAACTGCGCATGCGTACGGATGGTAATACGCATGCGCGTGCCAGTCAGTGCGGCCGAAAATCGTTTGTTCGCTAAATAGCGAATGCCTGCTAATATGAGTGACAGGAGGAGGCGTATGTGGGTGGTAACAGGGGAAGGTGCTTGAAAACGGGGAGTGGAGATCAGAACGCAGGCGTGCTTAAAGGTCAAAACGGGCGTTTTATGGGTGTGCATAATTAATACAGCAGTGTCACTGACCACGTCACTGGGTTATTTTATAGTCAGAACTGCTCGCAAATTTGTGGTAGGAAAAACCAACCACAAGAATAGCGAGCAGTTCATACGCGAGCGGCCAGGGGGCGTAGTTATCCAAAAAACGACCACAAGTTTTGTTCGTTCGTTCAGACATAGAGGCGTGAACAGACCACTAAGAGCGAAAGGTTCATTTGAATAGCCACCCCTATTTTTGGAACGAACGACCGCAAATAGCGACTGGCTCTGAATCAGGGCCAATGTCCCAAGATTTATGCACCTGACTGTATATCACAAAGTCACACACAAAGCACAATATTAACCTGAATCCATGTTCCTGCATCCGCCAACGTCCGCCCCTCTGTCCTCCGTCTCCGCACTATGGGAGAGATGTCATGACGTCTCACCCTTCACCAACTGCAGTAGCTGGAAGGCGGAGCTCATTAGTGAGCTCCAGGCGCAGCTCCAGCTGTGAGTGCAGCAGCCAATGAGAGTCTCTCATTGCAGGGGCTTTTCTAGAGAGGAGGGTGCCCATGTGCACTCTCTGACACAGGCCCCCTCCTCTCTGTCCGGCGGCCGGCAGCGCACTGAGCTGTATGCAGCCAGCACCGGAGTTATAGACTCTGGGCACTAGAGTGCGCCCAGAGTCCATAGAGTATGCACACGTCACCGGGAAAATGGCTGTGTCGGCCATTTTCCCTGTACTGCGCATGCGCAAATGACAGGAAAATGGCTCCGGCAGCCATTTTCCAGTTGTTTTTACAGCGCCGGACCCCCGCGCCGACGTGCGATTCCGGAGAGGTAAGTAATACTATGGGTGCAGGGTGTGCGGTGCAGGGCCCCCCGTGTGCCCCGCGCACCTTGCACCCATTATAGATACGCCCCTGTCTCATTGGCTGCTAAAACAAACACACTGCCACTGGGTAGTACGAGTGTACTACCCACCGCCAGCAGAGGTGTGTTTGTTTTACTGTATAGTGAGGACCTGGTCCTTGGCCAGGGGACCCCAGCGACGCTGGTCCGATGGCACCCAAGGCATGAGCCCTGGCTGACCCCCCGTAGTTACGCCACTGCTTCCCAGCATGATGGCTCAGAAGCTGCACACCAGTTCCCTCCTAAACCATGGGCGCAGCCATGTTGGAATCTGCCTCCACTGAGCTCTTCCTCCGCTAAGAGTGTTGCTCCCAGAACAGCTGATCGCAGTATCCAATCCCTGGGGATCCTCCCGTATAACTTCCATTTCCTGACAGGCTTTTGTTGTCAGTACAATGTCGCTTCTTGCTGAACTTACAGCTCTGTACTTAGGGCCTGATTCAGAGCCAAACGCTCTGACCAGAGCGCTCGCTCTGAATCAGGGCCCTCCTCCCTAAAAATGGAGCGGTCTCCTGGCCGCTCGTATAGCTGGGGGTGACCACCCACAGCTATAGCGAGCGGCCATGATGATGGTCACGATGGTCTTTGACCATCGCGACCATCGGGCTTGCGACGAGACCCTGCGGTAGTGTCTCGCTGCTGCAAGCCCAGGAGTGATTTTGGCTCTATCAGAGCCAAAATCACTCCCACTGACATCATTACTGATGTCAGTGGGGCCAGACTCAGACGGTAGGCGTTCCCATGGGAACGCCTCCGTCTGGCAGCCACGCCCCCGGCACGCTCACCAAAGGGGGCGTGCTGTCAGTCACCATCGACAGCACGCCCCCTTTGGTGCGAGACCCCGAGCGACGTATTCCTCGTCGCTCGCCGGGTCTCGCGCATGCGCACAACGGAGCTCCCTCCATCGTGCACATGCGCATTCAGCAAATATCGACCCGCTTGCGAGCGTCCTTTGCTCGCGAGCGGGTCTGAATGACCCCCTGAGCTCCCAGGTACTCTGTATCTGAACGATCCCAGTCTGTTATATCCAGTACCTAAATCTAGTAAACAAGTCTCCTATACCATCTTGCACACCAGTCTGGTTATACCACTGAGACTTGTTCTTACAGCCTCCATCGGTTCCAGCCGATACCTCCAACCATCGGTCCCATCCAATGCCTCTAACATCAGACTGTTATCAATTAAGTTCTTCAATTCATCAACATCGGTCCCAACTGATCAAGTTCATCAATTCATCAACATTGGACTCATATCAATTAAGTTCTTCAATTCTTCAACATCGGTTCAACTTCAAACCGATCAAGTTCATCAATTCATCAACATCGGATTCAAATCCGTCAAGTTCTTCAATTCCTCAACATTGGTCTCAAACCGATCCAGCTCTCAATCCAGCATCATCGGTCCCAATCCGATTCTGCCCATTCCTTCAGTATTATATATCCAGTCCCATTCCAACCTGCTCTTCAATAAAGACATTCTATTCTGGTCCTTGCCTTTGGGCCCAACATCCACTGCTGTATCTCTACCTCCTCACATCAATACATGAAGAAGTCCTGGCTCAGCCACCTAACTTCCTTCACGCCTCTTTAATCTCCTCTTCAGCCTCCCATGCCTGCTCCAACCCAAATTAACCCTCAGGTGCAACACTTACACACTGATGATGACAGTGATCAGCAGCCGCCTCCGATTGGCTACCTGCATCTTAACCACTCCCCCTGGTAGTAGTATTAACATTAGTGTAGCTGTTGCAGTCTATTCACAATATTTATTTGATGTTTGCAACCAGACCTATTCACAAAAGGTAAAAATAAAGGATGTTTGTATTGTATTAACCTTACTTAGCACTTGTAATTGCGCCTGTATTCATTGTATTTAATTATATTTTACATGGTAAATGTGAGTGTTTATTAATAACACTGTCTAGACACAGACAGACTTTATTAAAGTCTTATATTGTATAAGAATTGTGTACTATAGCTTTAGCATTTACTATTACCTGTCATAAGTCATGCAAACATAGCACTGTTTTTATATTGGCATGAACCGGGCGCATATACTACTGTACATATACTAGTACTACATATACTACTGTTCTTTGCAAGCATAAAACTGGCGCTTATAAACCTTTGCAGAGCTGGACACATCTCTAAATGCATCCAGCCCTGCAATCTACATAAAATGTGTCATTTTGTTATGAAATGCGTCCAACTCTACATCAGCCTCTTGATGTCAGTATTTTCGAATATTGGACGATAAGGGACTGATCTGAGTCAGGCGCCAATGCTCTGTATGGCTGCGGCAGCCTGCTTACTAGCTAATGCCAATGCGAGATTCCACCCTTGTATGCTGAAAATCCGTGTGTCTGCATATGGAATGCCCTCTTGCCCACTGTTTTTCCATTCACAGCTGCAACCAGCATCATTAGTATCTGGACTGCAGCGACTTCATGCTGGGTGCAAAAGATACATCTGAAACAGGTGTCCAACATAATGGACAGACAGTCCCAGAGGAAGATGTTTTCTCCCCTGGTACTGCCAGTCCAGCCTGTGAAAGCAGAGGGCTTCTAGGAACTACAGCCAATGCAACCAGCTAAGGTGGGAGCCACCACTGCCTGATGGTGTTATGTAGTCTCTCTATGGCAAGTGGAACAAGGATGTCATCAAGCTCCTTGACTCTGAAATGCATGAGAGAGAGAGAGAGAGAGAGAGAGAGAGAGAGAGAGAGATAGAGACGCTAACTAAACTACCCTCCCGATTTGGTCGGGAGCCTCCTGAATATCGGGTGCCGCTCCCAACCCCCTGGAAAGGCAGGCAAGCCTCCCGGCTGCTGCCTGATCCCCTGACTACAACTAGAAACCCCCCGCAGCGGGGGGCCCGATGATGCGATTCGTGCTAAATCATGTCATCGTGGCTCCGCCCCCTGCTTCACAATGCCTTTAAAGACGGGGCGGGACCACGATGACACGATCGTGCAGACACGCCCCTGGCCCTGCCCCCATGCAGAGTCAGTGCCCAGCCACGCCCCCTGCTGTGTGCAGGCATTCTGGGCCTGATTCAGAGCCGGACGCTCTGACCAGAGCGCTCGCTCTAAATCAGGGCCTTCCTACCTAAACTTGGAGCAGCCTCTTGGACGCACGCATAGCTGTGGATTACCACCCATAGCTTATGCGAGCGGCCATGATGATGGTCGCGATGGTCAAGACCATCGCGACCATCGGGCTTGCGATGAGACCCTGCGGTAGGGTCTCGCTGCCACAAGCCCTGGAGTGATTTTGGCTCTAGGGAACGCCTCCGTCTGGCAGCCATGCCCCCGGCACGCCCACCAAAGGGGGCGTGCTGTCACTCACCATCGACAGCACGCCCCCTTTGGTGCGAGACCCCGAGCGACGGCTATCCCGTCGCTCGCCGGGTCTCGCGCATGCGCACGACGGAGCTCCCTCCGTCATGCGCATGCGCATTTGGGTACCATCGACCCGCTTGCGAGCAACCTGCGCTCGTGAGCGGGTCTGAATGAGACCCTCAGCTCCCTCCCGGAAGGAGGGAGCTGAATGTCGGCAACTATGAGAGTAGAATATATTTAACATTAACATTGTAGTTTGAATACTCACAGTCCAATACATAGGGTAAATATAGTCATATATAATGTATATACTTTATTTTCTATGTTAAAGATATGTATTTGTTTAAAAAAAAAAAAGATTTTAAGTAGATGAGTTAAGATTTATGAGTACATGTAGTTAAGTTGTACACAATGTTTTAAATAACTGTTTAAAACATTGCCCCATTTGTGTAGTTAGCATTTGCTGCATCTATCCGCCATTTTAATGTGGACCACTGTGTTCCGCCCCAGCGTGAGGTCACATGCGTGTATAACAGCCAATCACAGAGCAGTACTCTAAATAGGCTGCCATCATGAGAGCCGCCAGCTTCAGCCACCAGGAGCGCCACTTTCTGATGGAGGAAATTGACGCCAGGCTTGGGCTGGTGGAGCCCTATGTCAAGAACTTGGCTAAAACAGCCACGTATCTGGGATGCCGTGGAGCTGGGATCCTGGCAGTCCATAGTTCACTTGGTACAGCAGAGGAGTGACCTTCGTCACAGGCAGCTGGAGATCCTAGCGAGACTCCGCACCAGGATTCCTATTCATCAGTATGCTATAAAGATACATTTTTAACTACTTAATTGACAATTTATTTTATTTACAAAATCGCTCAGAAATATATATTTTTTTAAGTTTAAAAAGTATTTTTTCAAATATATCTAAATATTTTATTTTAAAGAAAATATACTTAGGAGGTGTTTTGCACCCCTCAACCCCCATATCCATATGCCCCCATTGTAATATCACTTCCCACCCCCCATCAGAAATAGCTACCCCCGAGTATCAAAAGATCCCTAGCATTATCAACTCCCATCCCCTAGTGGTAATATATCCCGGAGGCAGAGCCCTCTCCTTCACCTCCAGTGTCAATGGGCTCCCAGTTTAGTCCACCCCCTTCCCCATGTGTCACTATATAGGTGCATATATATATATATATACATATACATATATATATATAAACAGACAAATGTCCTTATTTCGCGACCACACCCCCTGCACCCTCCGTATTTACGCCACTGGAGGTGGAGCGCCGATCAGCGGCGCTCCTTCTCCAAGCAGCTTCTCCAGTCCTCAGCAGTGCCCAGAATGGCAGGGGGACAATGGAACCAGGTGCCCCCTTCAGGGCTGGCGCCCGGCGGCAAATTACTCCATTGTCTCCGGGAGTTCCGCCACTGGCAGGGCGCCAGTATGCCCTGTGCTGCTGCTGACACCTTCCCCACCCCTGAGCACATGCGATCATGAAGTCACGCGATGGGGAGTCACCTGGAAACTACCGCACTGCCCAGAGCATCCAGAGTACTCTCCGTGCGGCTGCACAGCTCCCCACATGGCACTGTGGGAGTCGCTCCCCACACAGAGCCGGAGCTGTGAGGCAGAGCAGGGTAGGCTGTGGTGGCAGGTAAGTATAGTGGGTTCTGTCCCCATGGTATTCCACCCTGTGCGGCGGCACCAGCCGCACCACTCTTCCTACGGCTCTGCCCATCCCCTTCCCAGACCCCAACCCCTTCCCAGGCCCAATCTCCTGCCCACGCTTCATCCCTGCCCACACATATCTCCTGCTTACAACCTATCCACTGACCGGAATCAGTATGAATGACCGCCGGTCGCATGGACAGGCATCAGTGAAGAACCTGACGGGATTTAGGTAAGTAAAACTAACCCTGTCCCCCCCCTAACCCTAACCCTCCTTTAGGGGTGCCTAACTCTAACCTACCCCTCTAGCGCCTAACCCTAAACCCCCCCCTGTGCCTAAACCTAACCCACCCATCCCCGCAGCCTAAACCTAAGTTTCCCAGGGGGGTGCCTAACCCTAACCTCCCCCCGGGGGTGCCTAACCCTAACATTCCCTTCCCCTAGCCTAACCCTCCCGGGGGGGTGCCTAAATCTGTCCCCCCGGGAGCCCCTAACCTAACCCTCCCTCCCGCGGCTGTCCGTGCCCGCAGCCTGGCTTACCTTTGTTCGGTATGCAGGCTCCCGGTGTAGGTATAATGATAGGCGTCGGGATTTCGCCACCTATCATTAGACCCCTGCCGGGATTAGACAGTCGGGAAGCCAGCGGTTGGCAATTCAACTGTCGGCTTCCTGACTGCATCCCCCCTGACCCAGCACCCTCCCCTGCCAATACCTTCTCCCCTGACCCAGAAGCCTCCCCTACCAATACCATCTTTCCTGACACACCGGTAATGTCTAAATCCCCTTCACGGAGAAGACCCTGACGTCATCGGTTAGTGTCCAACGTCATTCCCTACCATCCAAGTGGGCATAGAGGGGGAATATTACCTTGTGGCTAGCGTAGCGAGCCACCGAGCCCATAGCGTGGCGAGCGCAGCGAGCCCGCGAGGGGACAACCTTCTTCTTTAGGTGGCCTTAATGGGCATGGAACTGCACTTCTGCCCTCAATCACGTCACTTCCAGGTCCCTAGCATGGAGGGGAAATAAGCTCAACCCTGACACACCATGCTCCCTTGGTCTTATCCTTGCCCTACCCTTTAACCCTCCCCTGGCCAGCCCACCCCAGAAGAGCAATCAGTGCACAGGAAGATGGGCCAGGAGAGTTGCTGGCTAGTTGAAGTAGCAACTAAAGATGGTGTAATCTACTGTGGCCAAACTTTGCTTTTTGAGGTTTAGTACATATGGATCAGATCATAGTCCCCATTGATAATAATGGGGACTGCGATCTGCCGCACTAATTGGCACTTTGCCGGAGATTTCTGTGAAATCTCCTGCATTGTGATATTAGTACATAGCGACAATGCATAACATTATGCAGAAACTTCATAATGTATATAAAAAATAGCTTGAAACATAGGGCCAAGGTCTTTACAGATAGGGGAGGAGTGTTATTTTTGCAACACATGGTTTAGACAGACATGGACGCTACAAAAAGGCACCATAATAGAACAATGCCAATTTGATCTTTCTACTGCAAAGTTCAATAGTACTAAACCCCATTACATACTGTTTTATTAACAACTTTCACTTTTACATACCTATTGATGGATAACCAGATTTTTATTCTGGCAAACTGATGAGATAAGACACCTCCTTTCTGCATCTTACTCATTCTGTGATCCGTCTGTGGCCGAAGCCTGTATTTGTGATGATCAGTCTGGATTTCGGGCCTCAGGCACGGGCCCCTTCGGACCCGCCGGGACCTAGGCAGACACCTAGGTTGCCTAGTGGTAAATCCGCCTCTGTCTGGAAAGCATTGCAGTCCGGACATTGGTAAATTTGGCAGCATCGCATCCCCAATAAAAACCAATGGGGGATGCTGGCAGCCGCATCCCCATTGGTTTTTATAGGGGATGCGGCTGCCAGCGGTAATGGAAGGATCACAGCAGGTAACAGAGATACCTGCTGTGGTCCCTCCTTAATACATATGGGGGATACATAATATTTGAGGTAAACCCCCCAAAAATACACTTTATAAATAGGCCCCTAAGAATCCAAACACATTCAAATCCACCACTGACCAAAATGAATCAACACATAAAGTTAAATACCTAAGTATACTCACCAATGTCTACTATAGGCTGACAAATGCCATGGAGAGCATTGATAATAATTTGCTTGCTGGTTTACAGGTTGTATCCACTTCAACTGAAAGCAGTATGGCCACTGCACCATCCATTCTGACATGACTACGCCACTATGGCACAGTGTAAAGACCGAGGGTAGCAGATTAAAAGTCCACATTAGAAAATTCCCAGAAGCGCCAAGCTGTAAAATAAGAACAGAAAAATGGTGGATTATGTTATTGAATAACACATTTTTTGGCGCTTCCCCTCCACAGTGGAGGGCTGTGGGGACTCGGGAGGGACAAGGCGCAGGCGGGCAGCTAAGAAGGGATGTGGGGACCGAGGGAGAAGGCACAAGTGGGCAGCTGAGAAGGGCTGTGGGGACTCGGGAGGGAGAAGGCGCAGGCGAGCAGCTGAGAAGGGATGTGGGGATCGAGGAAGAAGGCGCAGACGGCCAGCTTGGAAGGGCTATGGGGCAAAGGGAGAAGGCGAAGACGGGCAGCTGAGAAGCGCTGTGGGGACCAGGAGAGAAGGCGCAGGTGGGCAGCTGAGAAGGGCTGTGGGGACCGGGAGAGAAGGCGCAGGTGGGCAGCTGAGAAGGGCTGTGGGGACCGGGAGAGAAGGCGCAGGTGGGCAGCTGAGAAGGGCTGTGGGGACCGGGAGAGAAGGCGCAGGTGGGCAGCTGAGAAGGGCTGTGGGGACCGGGAGAGAAGGCGCAGGTCATACATGCCTACCCTCCCGGTTTTCGCGGGAGGCTCACGATTTTTCGGGTAACCACCCGCACCCCCGGAAGGGTAGGCATTTCTCCCGCATTCTGCCCACTTCCTAGTGAAGTGGGCAGAATGAGGAGAATACCCGCAGCGATCGCGGGTCTCTGTGAAGGGGGCGGGGCTTAAGATGTGATTCTGCATGAATCACAGCATTTGGCCCTGACCCTATGTAAATTTTACCCAATCGCGGCAGTTTTGCCGCGAGGGGGCGGGGCTTAATGACGCGACTCGTTAGGCCCTGCCTCCATCGGCCCCCTGCTGCTTCTCTTACCCGGGCTTCTTCTGGGAAGAGATTATTAAAGGTAGGTAAGTATGGCGCAGGTGGGCAGCTGAGAAGGGCTGTGGGGACCGGGAGAGAAGGCGCAGGTGGGCAGCTGAGAAGGGCTGTGGGGAACGAGGTAGAAGGTGCAGGTGGGCAGCTGAGAAGGGCTGTGGGGACCAGGAGAGAAGGCGCAGGTGGGCAGCTGAGAAGGGCTGTGGGGAACGAGGTAGAAGGCGCAGGTGGGCAGCTGAGCAGGGCTGTGGGGACCAGGAGAGAAGGCGCAGGTGGGCAGCTGAGAAGGGATGTGGGGATCGAGGAAGAAGGCGCAGGTGGGCAGCTGAGAAGGGCTGTGGGGACCGAGGGAGAAGGCGCAGGTGGGCAGCTGAGAAGGGCTGTGGGGACCAGGAGAGAAGGCGCAGGTGGGCAGCTGAGAAGGGCTGTGGGCACCGGGAGAGAAGGCGCAGGTGGGCAGCTGAGAAGGGCTGTGGGGACCAGGAGAGAAGGTGCAGGTGGGCAGCTGAGAAGGGCTGTGGGCACCGGGAGAGAAGGCGCAGGTGGGCAGCTGAGAAGGGCTGTGGGGACCAGGAGAGAAGGCGCAGGTGGGCAGCTGAGAAGGGCTGTGGGGACCGGGAGAGAAGGTGCAGGTGGGCAGCTGAGAAGGGCTGTGGGCACCGGGAGAGAAGGCGCAGGTGGGCAGCTGAGAAGGGCTGTGGGGACCAGGAGAGAAGGCGCAGGTGGGCAGCTGAGAAGGGCTGTGGGCACCAGGAGAGAAGGCGCAGGTGGGCAGCTGAGAAGGGCTGTGGGGACCAGGAGAGAAGGCGCAGGTGGGCAGCTGAGAAGGGCTGTGGGCACCGGGAGAGAAGGCGCAGGTGGGCAGCTGAGAAGGGCTGTGGGGACCAGGAGAGAAGGCGCAGGTGGGCAGCTGAGAAGGGCTGTGGGGACCAGGAGAGAAGGCGCAGATGAGCAGCTGAGAAGGGCTGTGGGTACCAAGGGAGAAGGTGCATCGCTGTCCCCGCTATCTGGAGACAGTATTGGAGCAAGAATAAGATGGTAGAAAACAATACTGTCTCTATGCAGGCTGGCCAGAGGGACGGCATTTCTGCATATTATATATATACTGTTTAATATGCTAAAATGCTGTCACTCCCCCACTTGTATCCAATAACGCATCCAGTGCCCTCCAATTATCATTCCCTAGTCAGAAATGGAATACATAGAAAGCACCTGCGGCAGCACTCATTAGGGCCCATTTATCAAGGATCAAGGCCGATTTATTAAGGATTTGCAAAGCGATCAGGGGATACTAGTAATGCCCCTGATCGCATTGCAAAAAGCGATCCTATTGGCCGGGTGTATCATCTGAGACATGCAGGGACACGGGCTCCTTTTAGTGTCTCCGAAGAGCTGCCGGCCACTGCAGGGGGGGTGATGTACATATACGCAGTCCCGTGGACTTCACATGCACATCCGCCATAGCCGAGGTGGGTTCCGGCGGATCCCTCCAATGGCTAATAGTGCGCAGAGTAGCCCATAGGCTACAGCGGTTAATGCCACCTTCACATGGCATTAGCTGCGGGGGCCAATATGTGAAATGCATCGCATTCCGGATATTGGTAAATTTGGCCGCATCTGGTAAAAGGTAAATATGTATGAGTGATACTAATTAACACTTTATTACCCCATACCCACCGCTCCAGGGGTGCGTGGAAGAGCCCCGGGCTTCAGACCAGGCCTGGGATTTCGGAAGGGGGGGACCCCTTTTTTGGGGGTCCCCGCCTCCCCTGAGATCCCCGGCTTGGCCTGAGCGGCTTGGGGTGATAATGCTTTGGCCCTGGAGACCTTGTAATAGGGTCTCCGGGCTGTGGCATTACACCCCGGTCATTTTGGGTGTTGGCACAGCTGCACTGCCCTCACTAGGGCCCTGTGTTATGATTACAGATAACCTGCACATTCTGATAGTGGTGATGGTTGTGGTTGGTGTCTGTCTCTGTCCCATGTTGAATATGTGTGTAACATAGGTTGTCTTCTGTGCCTGCTGAAGGCGACTCTGAGTTACTAGCACTGTGCCTCCTGGCTGGGGAAGCAGATATGAGAGTGAGACAAACTTTTTAGTGCATTAATACTTGAGAATATCAAATGTCAGCTGTGTAATGCTTACTCCGATTGAAAGAAACCTCTGGCCATTAAGTGTAAAACATAGGAGCCCATTAATTAATGATCACATTTGCAATGAGAACTGGGCGTGATATCATTGCCCATTATTGCATTGCAGGATGCAATCATAGAGCCCGAATGTACTAAAGGGCACCCGCAGCGATAAGGGCTCTGGAAGGAGCCCGTCCCTGAGATGTGCTGGGAGTGAAGTAACCACATCAGCAGTCTCTTAACCTGTGCCAGGTCTACTGCGCTTGCGTGGTCTACAGACCACACATGCACAGCAGCCATTGAGAGTTCCAATGGAACCCTTTCCCAGCAAGTATTGCATTGTGTAGCCCTTAGGCTACACCGGCTTACGCCATCTTCAGATGGCATAAGCTGTGGGAACCAAGTTGTAAATCTCACAGCATTGCATCCCCCATGGGGGTTGTGGTGCTGGCGAAATTGGAGGGACAGCAGCAGATATCAGAGATATCAGCTGCCATCCCTACATAATGCATCTGGGGGTTACTTAATATTTGTGGGTATCCCACGAAAACGGGTGTACACTGCAAATATTAAATGATAAATGGGCTCCATAATAATTTGTGCAACGTCTCTCAGCTGCACATAATGATGCAGGCAGCTTGTGGGATCCAGGTAATTACTCGTACTGTTCGGGCCGCCTTGGACCCTAGTTCTGTGCTGCTTCTTCTCTTCTTCATAGTAATGCACAACCCCATACACTAAATTCCCTAACAATTCCATCTTTGGAGACCTGCCCCCTCCCTTTTTTTTAGGTCACACAGGAAATCAGGCTACCAAATCCCAAGGCAAAATAGTAGTTGGTGTCACAAGCAGAGGTCAGGATAATCAACGTTCAGACAAAGGGCCTGATACAGCAAGGATCGCAACTGCGATTACGCACGCAATCGGCCAATTGTTGCATTCTGCACATGCGTATGCATCTCAGTGCGCGTGCGTGAACACACCACTGCGATCGCAGTGACTACCCAGACCCATCGCAGAGTGATTGACAGGAAGTACCATTTGGGGGTGGTGACGGGGGGGAGGTGGTCGGCGAAACATAGGTGTGCCAGTACGTTTGAACTCCGTTGCAGGGGCGTGCATAAATTAGCCACTGAGATGCCATATGCAGCTTGTGTAGTCACTGCTTGCAACGTGGTTACCAATTCCTGAGTAAGGTCAGAGCTTGTGCAAGTGTGCGTGAGGCTGCGATGGTACTCCATGTTGCTGATGGATTCGCAGTCTTGCTAATTATTACGGATGTGGGTAAGGTAAGGTGGGCGTCCTTATGTTGTGCTGCGACGGTATAGTGATTGCAGAAGATAAGCATATCTTTGCAGTGAGACTACGTGCGTAATCACTATTGCATTTGAGGTTGCGATCTGTCCTGAATCAGGCCCAAAGTCAATACAGAAGCTGCCAAATAAACAACAACCAAAAAATAACATGACATTCAGAGTGGTAGCAAAATGCCGTCTGGTATAATAAAAACTGGAAAAGGCACAAAACAATATTTGCTTTTGAACTACAGACATTTTGGGGGCGATTCAGTTGTTGTGTGGGTGGCCATAATTAATTTGCGTCCGGTGTTGCAATTAAATTCTTCTAGGCTCCCATTAATTATTGCTGTCTTCACATCCTATTAGACCGGGTTTAGCCGTGTAAAATGGCTAAACACATCTAAAATCCTAGTTAGGGCGCCCTAACCAAGGGTTTATCGCACATTTTTGCTCCCCTAAGGATACAAGCAGAAATGTCATCGCCACTGTGTAAACAATTGAATAGCACCCTTTGATTTACAAATAAGGCTTTAAACACATAAACATATATAAATATTCCATAGACAAAAAACATTATGGTTTCACATGTCCCATAGCATATCTGTATTGCGCAAGGAACACGTCTATTAAGGCGTCAGCCTTAATGATCGTAAGTTCATTGCTTTTCAAGTTTGATTGGCAGAAATTCAATAGGTTTTGTGAAATTTCAGATCATGTCTAAGAAGCATTAATGGGACCTGTGAAACAGTATGGTTTTTGGTCTATGAAATTTCATTGCACTTTTATAAATTATTAACCATCAGGGATGGGAGCAGCAAACTGGGCCACCTGCAGGGGAGAAGGGCAACAAAATGGTACACTAGCGCTGGTGGTGTAGGGGACAGCACACAGGAGGTATTTCGGGAGTGCAGAGGAACAGACGGCTTAGGGAGCAGGCTGCAGGGCAGTGCACAGGGGCAGCAGTGAGGGAGAGAAAGGCTCACTGGCGCTGATAGTCTCAGCCCTGAACTGCTTCTTTAGACCCCTACACACGGAACGATGTGCTCACAATGCGATATCGTGAACGATTTTCCTTGAACACTCCCCGGCACTCCAGGACACAATATGGTGCTTAAACAGCACATTTTGACTTGGGAGCTATTGTACAAGATCTAAAGATAGTTGACTGCATACATGGATCAGTGAGATCTGTGATGCAGGCATCTGTATGAAATAATGATTCAGAGATGCACGCACGGATTAGTACCATCTGTGTGACTTGCATCTGAAGAAATAAAAACTTGTGCCTCCCCAAAGGAACAACCAGCCTTGGGCTCTGGAGACCCAGTACTGGTTGCGCTAAATACAGGGGACAAACAACGTAGGGGTCCCCCATATGAGGTACAATCAGCACCGGGCTTTTCAGAACCAGTCCTGGTTGCTAAAATACAGGGGACAAATGACATAGGGGTCCCCTATAATAAGTGCAACCAGCACTGGGCTCTGAGCCGATCCTGGAAATACAGGGGAAAAAATGTGTAGGCTCCCCATGTATTAACCAGAACCAGCACCGGACGTTTTCTAGCGGTGGAGTAATGCCACAGCCAGGGGAGCCCTATCACTGAGGCCCCCAGCCGAAGCATCACCCCTGACCGTTAGTCAGCCCAGGCCGAGGATCCCTAGGGAGTTGGGGACCCCCCCATAAAAAGGTCCTCCTCTCCAGGGCACCCCTGGCCTGGACTGATAGCCCCTGGCCGGTGGGTGCCGGGTTGATAGTGTAGTGTGGTGCATATGAAAGTAAATATATTGTCTTTTGCAGGACTACAGGTCCCAGCAGGCCTCCCACGCATGCTGGCACTTGGAGATCTACAAGTACCAGCAAGTGGGTGATTAAGGGCCCCCTGGTACCTATAGTACCCCTGTAAAAGAAATATTGAAATAAAACAAGGACACCGATTGTTTTAATATTTATTTTCTTGCACCTTCACCTAGGGGGTGGCAGCTTTTAAGCTCTTTTGCATGGCTGCCACCTCCCCCAGGACTTCCACAGTGACTTCACCTGGAGGGTGGCGGCCTTTAAGCTCTTTTGTATGACCGCCGCCCAACCAGGACTTCCCTGGCATCTTCTTTCTTCGGGAGCTCTTCTCTGCTGCCTCCCGGCCGACGGACTGCCATGCCGTGTCTGCCTGCTGGCTTATATAAGCCAGCTGAGGGAGCGGGGTGATGATTGGCTCGCGGTGGCCATCTTCAAATTTGAAAAATGGCGCTGGGTTGACATTTTTTTAAATGGGCATTGAGGTTCTCACCATTGAAGTCAATGGTGAGAACAGCTCATTGGCTGAGAGACGAAAGACTCACCTCTCTCAGCCAATGAGCGCTCCGCACCGGGATTTCTATAGTGAAATCCCGCTGTGAAGCCACCATTCAGGTAGTACTTAGAGGACAGTACTAATGTTCGTGGATCCGGTTATTCTCGTTTTTTGCCAAGCCCGGGGATGCTACATGAAATGAAGAGGACCTGATCCACGCATAGGAGGAGGTGAGTATGGATATTTTGCTTACAGGTACCCTATGGATTATCTACTTGGACAAGTGGATGTGATTGGCTTCAGGGATACATAGATGAGTATGTGAGTTAGTGTGTGCACGAATGTGCATGTATGTTTTAGTAAACTTTTACTTTCAACGGTGTGTCTTGTGTTTATTTTAATATTGCTTTTGTTGTGGAACTACAGGTACCAGCGGGCCCGTAATGCCCCACATGCTGGTACTTGTGGTTTTCCAAGTACCAGCATGTGGGGGAGGTTGCTGGGTCCTGCAGTTCCACAGCAAAACACAACATTTTTACTATCAACAAATGCACCACACTATTCACAATCAACCCGGCACCCAGTAGCCAGGGGTGCAGGTGATAGCCCCAGTCTATCAGCCTGGGGTACACTGGAGAGGGGGACCCCTTTATTGGGGGGTCCCCAGCTCCCCAGGGATCCCTGGATTGCGCTGACTAGCAGTGAAAGGGCTCCCCTGGCTGTGGCATTACCCCCCCCCCACTAGAAAGGGTCTGGTGCTGGTTCTGGTAAATACAGGGGGACCCTACACATTTTTTTCCCCTTTATATCCAGAACCAGGACCAGCTCAGAGCCCAGTGCTGGTTGTGCTGAATACAGGGGACCCCTACGTCGTTTCCCCCCCCCCATATTTTGGCAAACAGGACTGATTCTGAATAGCCCAGTGCTTGTGTTTAATATGGAGGACCCCTATGTCGTTTGTCCCCTGTATTTAGCACCACCAGGACTGGGTATGCAAAGCCCAGTGCTGGTTGTTAATTTTTTTTTTAAACACAGCAGCCCAGATGGATCTCACATTTTATCACACACAGATGCAGGTATCACAGATCTCCAAGATTCGTGCATGCTGCATCTGTCTGCCACCGGGTCCTGCAGCCCTTACCCCCGCAACCCGCACTGATGCCGCCCCTGCCCGCTGCCATTGCCGCTTTGCCCTGCCGCTTACGCTCACGAGCCATCTTGGTGCACCCAGGTGAAGCTACAGTGAGTACACCTGCTGAAGGCACCTACTAAGGCTGTGCAACAAATTGAAGCTTCCTATCTCTATAATGGTGCAATTGGGAGGTAATAGTTTAAACACTGTAACTTTCTCAATTACCTGAAGCCCAAAAGGCCCTAAACTGGAACAAGAGCTACCTAATAAAACAAACCCCAAGTCTAAATTCACCCCTTACCCTGTGTTATGCCTTCTCAAAAATCCCCCATAGAGAACAGCAGAAAAGTGGTCCTAACTGACAGAGGGCCTGATTCAGAGCTGAACGCTCTGACCAGAGCGCTCGCTCTGGTCAGAGCTGAACGCTCTGACCAGAGGACCCTCCTACCTGTTTTAGGAGCGTCCTCATGGACGCTCGCATAGCTGTGGGTTACCACCCACAGCTTATGCGAGCGTCCATGATGATGGTCGCGATGGTCAAGACCATCGGGCTTGCGATGGAGACCCTGCGGTAGGGTCTCGCTGCCGCAAGCCCTGGAGTGATTTTGGCTCTATCAGAGCCAAAATCACTCCCACTGACATCACTAGTGATGTCAGTGGGGCCGGCTTGAGACGGTAGGGGTTCCCATGGGAATGCCTCCATCTGGCAGACACGCCCCCGGCACGCCCACCAAAGGGGGCGTGCTGTCAATCAACATCGACAGTGCGCCCCCTTTGGTGCGAGACCCGAGGCGATGGAGAGCCCGTCGCTCTCCGGGTCTCGCGCATGCGCACGACGGAGCTCCCTCCGTTGTGCGCATGCGCAGTGGGGGACATCGACCCGCTTGCGAGCATACTGCCGCTCACGAGCGGGTCAGAAAAAACTGACAGTTGGAACTTTGGATTGTTCCCAAATCCTCATTTTAAATTTTTTTTAATGCAGCACCAATAGAAAGTTCTACCTGCCCGTGCCAAATTTCAGCTCAGTACTTCCTATAGCTTTTGAGGTGTAGTCCATTAAACACCATGCCCTCCCCCCCGGAATATCTCTCTCGCTTCGGGGCTTGCGCACGCGCAGTGAGGCCACTGCGCGTGCGCAGGGCCTAAACATCAACCCGGTTGTGAGTGCTCAGAGCTTGCGACCGGGTCTGAATGAGGTCCTAAGTGTCTGTCCTTGAGCTTTATTTATTGCCATGCCAAAGTCTGTCTTACCAGGAATTGGTCTCATTTCACATATATGAAATAGGAATGGTAAAACAAGGAAAAAACTGAAATTTTGTGTCAGTAAACAGGGCTTAAATAATTTTTTCTGGAGAAACCGGATAATATGTAGCAATCTCTACATGGTATAAAGTAAAGTCCATTGTTGTGATATAACTTTAATGGTTTAGGCAGCGTAAGCCAAGAAAGCGCGCGGACATCCGTTTTTTCATTAACTTTCTTCACTAAAATCGTCACTGCTCGGCTCCCTTTTGTCATACATTAATGTTTCATACACCTAAACCTTCCTCCACAAATGCTCTATAGCAGTAGTTCCCAATGGGGTGCCATGTCACAATGGGGTGCCTTGGGGCACTTGCAGGGATGCCACAAGTTGGCTGTCCAAATCCAATTATTTATGGTCAATGTGATGGGCAAAACCAGTGCTGCTAGTTGCCAATAATAAAATATAAGTACAAACAGAGGCCCTGATTCAGAGCCGGACGCTCTGACAGAGCGCTCGCTCTGAATCAGGGCCGTCTTTCCTGATTTTAGAGCGGCCTCCTGGCCACTCGCATAGCTGTGGGTGACCACCCACAGCTATAGTGAGCGGCCATGATGATGGTCGCGATGGTCAAGACCATCGCGACCATCGGGCTTGCGACGAGACCCTTGTGGTAGGGTCTCGTCTGCCGCAAGCCCTGGAGTGCTTTCGGCTCTATCAGAGCCCAAAGCACTCCCACTGACATCACTTGTGATGTCAGTGGGGCCGGCCCCAGACGGTAGGCGTTCCCATGGGACCGCCTCCGTCTAGCCAGCCACGCCCCCGACACCCCCACCAAAGGGAGCGTGCTGTCACTCACCATCGACAGCACGCCCCCTTTGTAGCTAGACTAATAGCGACGCATGCGCACAACCAAGCCGCCTCCATCGTGCGCATGCGCACTGGCCTAACATTGACCCACCTGCGAGCGCTCACGAGCGGGTCTGAATTAGGCCCAGAGCACAACCCTTTCTATCTACATTACTGAACCTAAGGAAGACATATAAGCACAATTTTCTTATTGAAAAATTTTGCTAAATTTCTCAGTAAAAACTTTTGACCTTGGAGTGCCATGAAAAAATGTTGATCCTCTAGGGTGCCGTGATTTAAGAAAGTTTGGGAACCACTGCTCTATAGAATAGTGAAAACTGCATCAAAATCCATCCAGTGGTTCTCGAGACTAGCCCGAACACGCAGAGAGACTCCTACCAGGGACTTTGGGCCTGATTCAGAGCCGCCCGCCAGCGCTATGCATTCGCAAGCAGCCCGATGGTCTGCGTACACGCACGCCTCGTTCTGCGCGTGCGCGAACTGCACATTGCGTTCGAAACCCTCACGCTCGCCCACCAAAGCCTGCCCATTGTAATGAGTGACAGGAAAGGCCGTTTGTGGGTGGTAACAGGAGCAGTTCAGTAATAACGGGGGGTTGGAGATGCGAACGCAGGCGTGCCTAGGTGTTTCAACGCCGTTTCAGAGGCATGCATAATTAACAGGCAGCGTCATGGTACACGTCACTTGCCATTTTTTTTACACTGATTTCCTCGCAAAGCTTGCGATAGGGTAAAGCAACCGCAAGCACTGCGCTTGCATCCGATGGTGCTCGATGTACCAATGTTTTAATACACTTCCTGGAGATGATGTGTGCTGGTGAGCGGCTCTGCCTATGCGATAGGGCGTATGCTCACACAAAGTGGCCGCTCGTTGAGACATGGTGGGCGTGTTTATGCCTTGGTGAGCGATCGCTTCCCGTGGCGTCACTTCGAAAAATTTGCATAAGCATCTAGCGAGCGTACACAGATAGTGATCGGCTCTGAATCAGGCCCTTTATTTTATACTATGTATAGATATTAGTTATAAGTGGAGAGATCAGTTTAAAGACAAAACACCCCTAAACTTATTTTGCTAAATATTTTAGTATTTATTATCCCTTTTTTAGTTCAGCCCCTCCTCTTCTTTACAGGGCCAGCTCAAGGCACTCTCCACCAGTCGGCTGTACAACCCTATATGGGCGCGCCAACATTTACTGCTAGCTAGCTTCTGATTTCTCAGCTGTCCGGCACCCGCCCTGCTTCCTAGACGTAGTGTAGTGTGTTGTACACATAGACACACCCACTCCACTCAGTGACAGACTCAGCCAGCCGGATCAGGCAGCGCAGAGTGGGCCGGGCGAACCCAAAGCTCTTCCCACCTTCTTCCTCCCCCACAGCTCTTCTCCACCAACCTTCTCGCTCCCTACAGCCCTCCGCTGCCTGTCTGCGCTGGGAGGGGGGACACACAAAATGTATCGCACAGGGCGCTATTCCACCTGGAGCCGGCCCTGTTTCTGTAGGCCCAAACAACAGGAATATACAGAAAATATCTTTGATGTATTGAATGACAGAACACTGTGTTTATGGTGTGTATGTGCTGAGAGTAATTTCAGTGACAGGAGCAGGTGCAGTGACGCGCTCAGTACAGTAGAGGGCAAAACTGTAATAACAGTCAACGGGTGAAACTTGACTTGTTATATTGTTTCTAGTGACAAGTTCTGCGACGGCAGCTGATTCATTGTAGTGGGATACGTTCAGTAACTCGGCACAGGGGATGCCAGCGCTCAGAATCCTGGCACCTGTCAGAATCCTGGTACCGCCATCCCACAGTTAAGTAGCGGGATTGGGGAGAGGGTTAGGAGACACGTTCAGTATCCCGACACAGGGGATGCTGGCGCTCAGAATACCATCGCCAGAATCCTGACACCTGTCAGAATCCCGGTGCTGGCATCCTGAAAGTAATTAGCGAGTTTGGGGGGAGGGTTAAGCACTAGGGTAGGAGGGTTAGGTGTGGGGTGTGGGGGTTAGGTTTACTAGGGGAGTAAGGTTAGGTTCAGGCCCCGGGGAGGGAGGGTTAGGGTAGGAAGAGGGGGAGGGTTAGGATACCTACTGACAGGTGTCTGTATCCTAACCCTGTCGGGATGCCGGCATCTGGATTTTGACCGCTGGGATCTCGAGCACTGGCATCCCGTACTCATGCCATTGTAACCTGTCCCAGGCTCTGGCCATTCCCAGGTCCCTGTGGCCACAGCTGGTACCGTGTAGAGTGGCTCCGGCTATCCTAGATCCCGGACACAGCGCTCCTGCCATCCGGCTCTTATGTAACAAGATTATGCACAGTAAGGTCTCCTGTGGGTGCTGCAAGCTGTCAGCTGTGGGTGTTAGTGGGCAGCACGGCAAGCAGGGTATCGTTGTTGTGCTCGGGTCCTAGGTGCAATGTCTGAGAGCTGGGTATGGCTGTCTAAGGTGGTCAGCGTCCCGTTCCAGCATCCGAAACGGCTATCTAAGATGGTCTGCGCCCCTTTCCGTAACCTGGAATTGCTGACCAAGATGGTCAGCACCCCATTCAGGCACCTGGAACTAGGGATGGCCATCGACCCATCGATGTTTCCAAAACATTGATGGTCAATGTCAACTACTTTTGCCATCGATGTCAGAGAACCAATGGTTCTCTGGCATCCGTGGATGAGCAGGAGCTGATGTTTTTTGTTGTTGTGACAGGACGGAGCTTAGTCCCGCCCTCATTATTGATTGGCCCGCGGCTGGCGTACCCGCCGCAGAGGTGACCAGCAAGGGGATGCAAACCATTGATGGTTCACCATAGATGGTTTGTGTGCCATTGATGGTAATCACCTTTGGGCCCATCGATTGCCACCCCACTGCTGGCCATCCCTACCCGGAATGGCTGTTTAAGGTGGTCAGCACCCTGTTCGTTCCGGCACCTGGAATGGCTGGCTAAGGCGGTCAGCAGTGCACCCCATTCTGGCTATCTAAGGTGGTCTGCGCCCCATTCCCTGGCTGACAGAATTGATGATTAAGTTTAATTGGGGAACATTCTGCACAAGAAATGGACAAGGTTTTTTTTTTTTCTATCATTATACTGATAGGCATTTGCTTTTACAATCACTCAACTGAGGGTTACCCTCTTCCCCACCAACAATAAAAGTGGATAAGGGGCCATTCATTATTCATTTTATCTAAACCCGCCATTTAATGCAGCAAGTAATAAAGACACTAGCTGATGCAGCAGCAGCCATCCCCCTGCTCCCCCCCCCTCCTCCCTCTCTGTCCGGGAGCAGCAGCAGCAGCAGCGGGTGAGGAGGCTGCAGTGTTTCCCTGCACAGTGTCCTGTATGACAGCAGCGCACACACCCCTCCACTGTGCAAGGCTGGCAGTCTCCGGCGTGCAGGAGCCGGCTGTGATCTCTCCCGGTGACAGCCTGTCACTGACACCTCCCGTTTCCACAGCGGCAGAGGCAGCTGGTCCGGTCCGGTCCGGCGTTCCGGAATCTAGTCCGGTTTTCACTAATCCTATCTGCCACTGGCTTCCTTAAATTTGTGCCGTTGAAGGGGGGCGTGTACTGGGAGGGGACTCAGTGGTGGGCGGAGCCATGCAAGAGCGCTCTTTTTTTTTTCTTTTCAAAAAAAGCTGAAGCGAAGAAACCGGCAGCGAGTGAGATGGAAGGGGGGAGACAGGGCAGGGGGAGACAGGGCCAGGGGAGGAGAGGGCAGGGGGGAGAAGGAGAGGGGGGTGAGGTGTATGTGTGAGAAGGGGAGAGAGACAAGTAAGTTAGGGAGCTGCTATCAGTAACAGGAGAAGAAACTTGTTGCAGGAATAGTGGGTGAGGGGGTAAGAGGATGGCGGTGTCAAGGGTGGGAGCAGAAGGGGGTTATGATGGGGTGTCACAGTGGCAGGGATGGGAGCAGAGCCTGCAGAGGGGGGTATGGTACGGTGTCAGGAAGGGGGGCAGAGGGGGGTATGGTGGGGTGTCAGGGATGGAAGCAGAGGGGGGCATGGTTAGATGTCAGGGGGGGTATGGTAGGTTGTCAGGGAGGGGGCATAGTGGGGTGTCCGGGATGGGGGCAGAGGGGGAGAGGGGCAGCGTGAGCCGTAGGATAAATTCTGGAGATATTTGTCAGTACGATGGCGGCACGGACAGCACATCCCCTGCACCGCGGATCACTGGCAGCTGCATGCAGGGCTCAGGTATGGTATGTACAGGAACTGGCTGACAGCTGTTGGGAGAACCATCTGCAGTGTATACACAGCACTAACAAGGGAGAGCAATGACAGAAGTGGGGATGGGGGGGGGGCGTGCAATGACAGAAGTGGGGATGGGGGGGCGTGCAATGACAGGAGAGGGGATGGGGAGACTGCAGTGTCAGGAGGGGGCTGAGGTATGAGGGTGGGGGAGTGTAGTGATGGGGAGAGTGCAGTGACAGTAAAAGGAATGTGGTATGAAGAGTGCAGTGACAGGAGAGAGGAGATGGGGAGAGTGCAGTGACAGGAGAGAGGATGGTGGAGAGTGTAGTGACAGGAGAGAGGATGGGAGTGAGTGCAGTGACAGGAGAGAGGAGATGGGGAGAGTGCAGTGACAGGAGAGAGGAGATGGGGAGAGTGCAGTGACAGGAGAGAGGATGGGGGAGAGTGCAGTGACAGGAGAGAGGATGGGGGAGAGTGCAGTGACAGGAGAGAGGATGGGGAGAGTGCAGTGACAGGAAAGAGGATGCGGGAGAGTGCAGTGACAGGAGAGAGGATGGGAGAGAGTGCAGTGACAGGAGAGAGGATGGTAGAGAGTGCAGTGACAGGAGAGAGGAGATGGGGAGTGCAGTGACAGGAGAGAGGATGGGAGAGAGTGCAGTGACAGGAGAGAGGATGGGGGAGAGTGCAGTGACAGGAGAGAGGATGGGGGAGAGTGCAGTGACAGGAGAGAGGATGGGGGAGAGTCCAGTGACAGGAGAGAGGATGAGGGTTAATTGCAGTGACAGGAGAGAGGATGGGGGAGAGTCCAGTGACATGCAAAAAGATGGGGGAGAGTGCATTGACAGGAGGGGGGGTGAGGGGTGAGTGCAGTGACAGGAGAGGAGATGGGGGTACAGTGCCAGGAGAGAGGATGGGGGAGAGTGCAGTGGCAGGAGAAGGGATGGGGGAGAGTGCAGTGGCAGGAGAAGGGATGGGGGAGAGTGCAGTGACAGGATAAGGAATGTGGTATGGGGGGAGATTGCAGGGACACGAGAGGGCATGTGATGTGGGGGCAGAGTGCAGTATCAGGAGGGAGAGAACAGGTTTTGGTATCAGTGATAGGAGGGGGAGACAACAAATCAGTGGAAGGAGGGATAGAGACTGATCCTGGTGTAATTGGGAGACTTCGAAACGTTACGAGGATGGATGAGGGAAAAAATACTGATTAGTGAGAGGATGAGACTGTAATTACACGAGTGGGACAGAGAAGAGGTATAGTGGCATGTGTGCAGTGAGTGACACAAGTGGGGGATACTAGATAGCGGAGATGCAGTGATGGAGAGAGAAGGTGAGGACTGTACTGCAGGTCATGGATAGAGGTTGTGCAGTAACAGGCATGTAGTGGCAGAGGGGCACTGAGGGGTGCAGGGTAGACCGTGAGTATAATGGAGACGTAATAGAGCAGTTACTTCGGGTTCTAGGAGGCAGTTGATAGGAGGGGGTAACATGTACACGTCACAGGAGTGGGAATGTGCAGTAACCGTATTAATAGGGGTACAGCAGCAAACGGTTATATCTGACCTGGGAAGATTATAATAATGTTACCCGCTAATAATATTGGTTGTGGAGACTACTTCCAGTTAAGGAGACTGTCTACTTACCGTTCTGCTGGCTGTATATTGAAGACTCTCGAGGCTATATATTATAATATGGATATAATGTTCTGTGGAGTGTCTACATCGTTGGAGAGTCAGCAGTGAATTGGAATGGAGGTAGTTTCTTTCTATACTTCCTGGACCCCATACTGGAGGCTGCATCATACACATTATTACTCTAGGCTGTTTCAAACATTACTGGAGGAGGCTGCACCATCCACATTACTGGAGGCTGTATCATACAGATTACGGGAGGCTGTATCATGCACATTACTGGAGGCTGTATCATATACATTACTGGAGGCTGTACCATCCACATCACTGGAGTCTATCATATACATTACTGGAGGCTGTACCGTCTACATTACTGGAGTCTATCATATACATTACTAGAGGCTGTACCGCCTACATTACTGGAGGCTGTACCATCCACATTACTGGAGTCTGTATCATATACATTACTGGAGGCTGTACCGTCTACATTACTTGAGGCTGTATTATATACATATCTGGAGGCTGTACCGTCTACATTACTGAAGGCTGTATCATAAAACTTACTGGAGGCTGTATTTTACACACTTCTGGAGGCTGTACCGTATACATTACTGGAGGCTATAGGATCCACTCTTCTGGGGACTATATGTAATACCCGTGTACAGCTGACTCTCCTTCAAACGAATTTATGGAGGCTTCATCCACTCCTCTGGATTGTGCAGTCTACAGACCCCCAATATTGATCTTCCAAAAATCCAGCTGGCAGTCGCAGCCTTCATCTGTCCACATAGCCCAACATAGCATAGTTCAGGACCAATCGACAGTCTTAAATTCCTGGAAATAAAATGGTCGGTGCTGGCAATTCAAACGAAATGAGGGGAATATAGGCTACAACCTAAGGCATTAGAGATTGGGGAGTTGGAGGATTATTAGAGTTGGAGGGAACCAGATGTTTTGTAAAAAGAAAAAAGGCTGTATGTATGAGTTATGAGAGGCAAGAGAAGCCAAGAGCTATATGCAACATGCAGAGTGTTCGAAACTAACGAGGCTGTATGATGAGAGAGTGAATGGAGGTCCAGTAAGACTAGAGGTTGATGGAGGATGGGGATTACCATGGAGGATGAGGGAGAGAGAAGAGGAAAGGAGTCTGCAGATGTAGCAGAAGTGGGGACTATGCTGGATGGATCAGGTGGGATGAGCTGCTTGAGGGAGAGCACAAGGAAAGAGCATATTAGAGAGGAGGGATAGATCAAGGAGAGGGGAGGCTGCAAATGAGAGGAAAGGCTGGGGATTACAGTAGAGGATGTAGAAGAGGAGACTAGATGTATCAGGAGAGGAGACTTGCTGGATGGATCAAGGTAGACGAAGTGCTGGAAAGAGCATAAGGAAGGAGAGGGTATTGGAGAGGAGGGATAGAGCAAGGAGAGGGGAGGCTGCAGGAATATCTGCTCATCACGTGTGCCCGGGGGCGGGTCCTGGCACCAACTTTTTTACGAGTATTTACTACGATCCCCCTATTAGCTCAGATCCCCGGCTGTCAGCCTGCTCATGCCATGCCCCAATAACCCGCTGCCCTGCCCAGGAGCCGTGCCCAGGACCCCAGCCCAGCATGGCAGACCCTCTTGCGGACCTGATTTCAACGGCTGCTGCCAGGGGGGACCTGCAGCAGCTACAGGACCTGCTGCGGAGGGCGCCGAATGTGGATGTCCCCAATAGATTCGGCAGGACAGCCTTGCAGGTGAGTGTGAGCTCCTGGGGTTCAGGGTACAGGACAGGTGAGCTCTGCCTTATGGGGGGTTACCCTGCCAGCGTCAGGTCAACCTCTGTAATTGTGAGATAAGTCTGGCAGGCCTGTGGGCACAAGGGGTTAAGTGTCTCCACCTTTGGGGCACAATCTTTTTTTTTGCTTTGTCCCTATGCGATTAATAAATCGCGTTGTAACAGATAATTATACTGGCGACAAACTCAGATCCCTCCAAAGAATGAAAATGTATATCGCTGAAATGCAAAATA